>CAJNOI010000192.1:38543-94634 GCA_905250115.1 Adineta steineri
CACCCAAACCCTCACCCACACCCACACCCACACCCACCCAAACCCTCTCCCACCCTAGTTTTGACCCTAATTATGAAGAGTAGACTTTATATACACTATTCATTATCATAAAATAGCAACGAAATAATCTTAAAAGCTTCTTAGTGTTCTAAGTCCTCCCAGTGCCCTAAGCCCTCCTAATCTTCTTAGTCCACCCGTAGGACTGGAATGGTGTTGAGGGCAATAGCTGACTGAGAGTGTTTTCATTTGATGCAAATCAAGTATTCAATTCGTGGGAAACGTAATGTTTCTTTGTCTATTCATTATGAAGAATGTTGATTTTTGTAGTTCCCCTAATACCTGCTCTAAATATATTACGAAGGTCAATTTTTGTCCAAAATTCAATTTAAAATATAAGGGATCATATACTCATGATAGTAGAGAGAATCATTGCTAAGATATGATTTGCTGTGATAAAAAGCTCCTGACGAATTGAGAAAGCAGTTGTGGATGAGAGACAAATCTGTTCATCATTCTCCGACTCACAGCTACAGCCACACCCAAATCCTCGTTGCCTTTTTGCTCCAAAATTCTTTGGCACAAGCTTGCCAGAATACATGTGGATTTTATTATGGTTAGCAGACCCATTTTATCATCGATTCACGCGCACAATTACTTAATCAGTCAGCGTGTTATAATACATGAAAATGAATATCCTCATAGGTTGTTTATACATATATATATATATCCGTAATTCATGGTATTTAATGATCTGAAATGCTACATCGAAATACTCAAATTTCGAATCCCCATAGAGTTTCTCTTGCTGTTGAACAAAAGAAATGATTGTTATAGGCAGACATATATAAAAAAATTCGAATTTTACAATCCATTAATCTCAGAGTTAACAGAACTCTTATGTAATAACGAGAAATGTTTTCCTTTGACTGGCAATCCTATGTAATTGATTTCGAAAGAAGTTTTTCTGTTATGCAACTTTCAGTATTGCATGATACTTTTACGTAGTTAGCTTCACAAATTTTTATAATTATTCGACTATTTTGTTACTCAATCGTTCATTAAATTTTTAGAGTAAACTATTCTTATTACTTTTGAAAGTACAAAAAACAAACACTACACTTATCAAAATATTAATTGCTCAACTTCATCTATTCTTTGAATAATGAATCCCAAAGCTTTGTTTAAATGGTTTCTTCAGAAAGCATCCAATTGTAATCTCTTTCTACTCAAAGAAAACGACTATGACGATGATGATGAACCAAAAGATCCAGCAATTGTACTTAAAAATCAAAAATATAAAACTCGATTATACATCCTCCTTCTCATGGGTACGTAGCAAACACGTTTTCGTTTTTCAAATGCGTATTACCATCGAACAGGATGTATTGGATGATAATTCATTGTCGACTTTTGATTGATTCGAATGGTCCGGCCGAGCCTTTTTTTTTCATTATACAGATGAACTTACAAAAATTCTCTATAAAACAAAATCTTTTTTTGCTTGACAGTTGATTTCTAAGCTCGATGACTCTTGATTTTTCTTTAAAGTATCTCGTTCAGCATACACATACAATTACATTAAGTCAGTGAAGAATTTCATCGATATAAGACATTACTAGTCAATCGTAGGCAATATTCAACTATGAAAATTTGAACGATTTTTATCTTTATCTCTTCCTTATTTATTTTAGTGTCTTTCTATATTCTTTTCTATGCTACTTTGATGAAGACAGAACCTTCAACAGTTGCTGTCTCTGATATTACACCTGTCAAATTCGATGAACTTTATTCGAAATATAATAAAACTCTTTCATGTCCATGTTCAACAATAAGCATGCCTCACAAAATTTTTGTTTCCAATACAATCAAACTTCATCCTGTTTGTAAGAGTATTTTTGTTAATCAATCATGGATTGAAGCATTATATTTATTAAATGCAAGTCAATATGGAGTTTGGGATTTTCGAACAACAGCTAGTTCTCAGGCGAGTGAATATTACTTTTCTAAAAAGAACATTGTTTTAGATCAAATCCACATTTAATTAGAGTGTTATTTTTCGATGAATTCGAGAACAACTCTTCATAGAGATTTTGTTATTCTTGTTTTGAGATTGATTTATATTCTATGAGAAGCAATAATGGTGAATAGTAAAAAAATTTGTCTGAAGAAGATTTAAAATCAATTTTTAATGATTGACATGTATTCAATCTGAAGATGGGTGTGAATGTGAGTGTACGATTATTATAATACGTCTAGACCACACCCACCACCTACCCATGCTCTCAAAAAATATTTTAAAATATAGTTTCGCAGAGCTCGACAGGCTCTATCAAACCATATATAAAGCGCGGAAAAAACATTTTAGTTGATTTTTGCATTTGCTACACCTTATAATCTTTTAGATATTAACTGATTGATTTTGTTTCTATTTAGTTTGCACTTTTATCTAATTTTTGTTCAATCGCTGAAGATACAGTTTTTCATATTGAAAATGATGTTGGAAACAATGATTTTATTACCACTTATCTTCTTACTGACACACAAGTTGAACTCGAAGTGAATAGTACGATGGAATCTTCAAAAAACAGTGCATCTGCTCGAATAATTATGTTCTTGAACTATTTAAGAACAACTGTACGAGGAAACGTTTTAGTATCAGCTCTTAATACAAATCTAATAATTGGAACATCCGACCGTGCTAATAATATAGTTCGTGCAGTTGTATTCTCTGTAAAGTATTATTTAACTAGTGGAGTAATTATGTCCTGTAATCAGGATAATCCAACTAGTGCAGCTACTCTCAATCTACTGTTAAATGATGCAATGTCAGCCTTCAGCATAGAGTTCTTTCAGTCTATGCCAAATTCTACAATTGTCAGTGGATTCTTTGCAGGATGTACTCCTCTCGAAGCGCTTCTTCAAAGCACACTTGATTGTTTATATGAAATTGAGTGTCTGCAATTATTATCCGATTATTTTCCATTTCTCAATCATGTATGTATAACACTTTTTTAACTTTCATACATATTCATATTGTCTAGATGGACGTTAATTGGACCGACTCTGTTCTGACTTCGAAACAACAAAATCTTTCTGTGAGCGAATATTTCAACAACCTTTTTGTTGAAGAGTGGTCGCCAAAAATAAATTATTCAAAATATTTTAATGAATGTCATCCTTCAGTGTGTACATACACGGCAACAGGTCGAGCTGGCATCTTTTATGCAATTACTCTTTTCATTAGTCTCTATGGTGGTCTCGTGATAATACTTCGTTTGAGTGCATCATTTTTGGTAAATGCCTCATTGAAATTCAAACATCGTTCAAGAAACACAAGTATGCATTTCGATAGTTTTTTCAAATAAACTAAACAAAAGTTTCAACATAAATATAATTAATATTCAATTTTTAGGGTGTCACAAAATATGTCTACGTAAATTTTTTCGATTGATGAAACGATTAAACTTGTTTAAGAACGTCAATCAGCGAACAGAAAACTATATCAGACAACAAAAGATTATCACACGTGTTTATTTGATTTTGCTAACAGGTACAGTATAGATGATATGTGGATAATAACATACTGACTTTTTTTGTTTTTCTCATTAGGTTCAATTATTGTTCTGCTTCTCTTCACTTCATTGAGTACTCAAATAGATACAGTAACAATTTCAAAGCCGTCATTGATTACGTATAAAAGTTTACAGATGTTACACTCGACTACACTCAATTGTCCTTGTTCAACCAAGGCTATGTCTTATGGTTCATTTGTTTCATTATCTCCAACATTGCATCAGGTGTGTTCAAGTGGTTTTGCTACTGATGAATGGGTTACATTATTAAAAAGAAGCACCTTTGGATATGTTCCTAATGATTGGCGTAATCGAGCTGGATCACAATTCCAATTGCTGTCTGACTTTTGTCGAGTGGCTAATAAAACGATTGATGATAGTGTTGATCGCTTTCTAAAGAAGTTCTTTATCGCTTCAACTGTATTCAATGAAATCGATTTCGATACACAATTAAATGTAACTATCAGACAGTTTTATAATTCGACGATTTTCGACTTCAGTCTTCAGAACAATGTTGTACGTCTTTTTTTGCAAGTCGATCAGCCTTATATGGGACCATTCAACGATGAAAATAATTATTTGCATAGCAACCTAATCATAGCCGACATAGAAAATGAAAGGGATAATCAATCCTTATCACAGGTATGTTAATGTTTATTATAATAAAATATTGTCTTCCTCCTTAAAAATAGTAGTATGTTAGCAAACTTCTATTGCTTCCACAAAGAAGCTAAACAAATACAGTTATAAAAGCCAGCTTTCTTTGTTGCTACTAACAAAAACAATTAGTACTTCGTATAATTAAAAAGTACTAGTGTCACAAGAAAAAACTGTTTGATAATCCTACATGATATATTTATAAAATAATCATTAAAACTGAGAAAAAAATGAGATAGGATTTATTTGATATTTTTTCGATACAGATATTCGAAAAAACATGTCGTCATACTTTTTCTCGTTATATGCTAATTGTTTTTTAAACATAAAACCTCCAGATAAGAGATGGAGTTAGGTAAATGCTATCCACAATTATACTTCAATAAAATCAGCATAACTGTAGAAACGATATTGAATGATGTTTTGAGCATGAACGTAGATTTTAATAAGTGACGATAACAAAACTATGAGTAGACTAAGTCATGCTAATAAAAGTCTGTCTATGAATTATTGAACGATGGGTCGATTCGACCTAGTTCATAGTAGCGTATCTGGAACAAATGCTAGAGTGAGCACAACTCCTTTCAAGCTACTTTTCGAGAGTATATTTAATTCATACCTAAAATATTAGAATAATATGATATTAGAATATCAATAGATGATAGATTTTATACAATCTTTATTGCACTTTCCAGAAGCTGTCTCATACGGAAGGTATCAGAAACCATTTCTTTCTTATATATTTTTTCAAAACCAATTGATAGTATAACATAAATCTTTCTTTTTGTTTCTAGGTATCATTTGTTTTACTTAAGATTTCAGAAATTAATTCAACAGTATTCACTTGTATTTGTGCAACTGATCCTCGTTGCCAAGGTTTAAGCGCCATTTATGGTACTGATTATATTCGTGGTATCCATGTCTCTTATATAATACCATCTTTGGTTAGAGGTTGTCTGAATAGTGATTCTCTGTTGCTCTCGACCTTACAATGTTTTTATGCAGATTCAGACTGTTTCCCAATTCTACTGAGTTACTTAAAAAAGACCCAGTATGGCAATCAGTTAAGAATATCGTTACATCATATTAGTCCTTTAATCAATGATCCAACGCGGAGTCGTTTTCCTCCAAATACTTTAATTTCAACTATATTTAAAGAGATGATGGTGGAACAATGGAATGCATCGTGGCCATACAAGAACTTTTACAAATCATGTGCACCGATTTATTGTACTTATTCTGAAAAAATTCGTACAAAAACTATTGCGGAAATAATAATAACATTGATGTCCGTGATTAGTGGACTTGTTGTTTCATTACGTCTTATCACACCGTATCTTGTCCAGTTTTTCTTTTACTTATGGGCAAAGATCAGCAAAAGACAACAGAGCCAGCAACAAGACGAACAAAGTAAATATTAATCGGATGTTCATAAAAAATATTACAGACCGAATGTATTCATACAATAACGATTTTCATCAAATGTAGTTTATATAAGACGAGAAGAATGATAAGAAACATTCATGTGATCTTAGATAATACTTCGTAAATGATAATCAAAATCAGCAACTACAATCTTTTTTAAAGATAGCTTGATAAATTCCAATGATATTTAAATATATGTCACATCTATTCCTTAATCTTCAGCTGTATCCATGATCTAAGAATTAACAATTCAAAAAGTTCAAGAGTCATGCCACGAGAAGAAATATAGTAATTCCTGGAAATTCAGAGGTTTTATAACTTATACTATTTAAACAAGCGTCCATATAGAGGAGTATGAAATTCATTCAAATCAAACATATATAAAATTTGATTAAATCAAAGGCAAATAGGGGTAGGACAGTTCCATATTAGTTCCGTTCTTAGGAACTGTATTAACAGTTCTTTTGAATAGAACTGAACTGAATCAACAGTTCTTTGAATAGAACTGAACTGTACCGACAAGTTCAGTTCCTTTCAAAGAACTGATATTTCAGTTCAGTTCTTTTCAGAGAACTGTTGTGAAAACTATTTTTTTGGAAATAAAAACAAATTTGAAACAAAACAGTTCTTTTAAAAGAACTGTTGAAACCGACCAGTTCCTCTGAAAGAACTGTTGATACAGTTCAGTTCCTTTCAATGAACTATTTTGTAAAGTTTAGTTCTATTCAAAGAACTGTTAGTTCAGTTCAGTTCTATTCAAAGAACTGTTGGTTCAGTTCAGTTCCTATCAGAAGAACTGAACTGGTAGTTCTTTTGACCAGTTCATCCGAACTTGGAACTATGAACTGTCCTACCCCTAAAGGCAAACATAGTAGGCGTAAGTATTAGTTTTGGTAAAAAGTTGAAGAAGGACTCAATTTATATGCTCATCTCTAAAAGTGACACTTATCTTCCAGAGAGACAGGTCATCTTCGCCCACACTTGCATACTCTGTTTCTCATCGACCCCCAACCACCATAAAAAATGTATAACTTTTTTTGTGTATAGTTCATGGAAACTGGTGCGATCGATTCAAAATGACTATGAGAAATGTGATCAAACTTTTGCATAGCACTGTCATCAATCTAAACATATTTTCGTTGAGTGATATTGGTAGTACTCTTGATCCGATAAAAGCTAAACGTCTTGGTCAATGGGCAACTCGTTTGTACATTGCTTTATTCATCGGTGGTCTTAGTATTCTCACTGTATATAACCTAATTCAACCACAAATGATGACGAAAACGTTTAATAAACCGCCTTTCAATGTTTACAAGAATCTGAAAAAGCTTTATGGCGACGAATTAAAATGTCCATGTTCAGTAATTGCAACGGTATATAGCCAATTTATAGAAATTGAGCCAACATTTCATAAGGTATGATAACATAATAATGATCTGCTTAAAACGAAAGATGAGTACAAAATAATATTCATATTTTTCTCTACCATACTTTCATTAATTATTTTCTAAGATCATCACATACCGTCCGAAAAATATAGTTAGTATAAGCTTTAATTCGATAATACTATTTCGGCGTAACTACTAAGAACAACACGTACTAGACCGCTTTTCCAGAATTCTCTAGCAAAAGCAATGCTGTCGAATGATATTAATAACAAAGGCTATACTATTCTATAAGGATGAGTAAAAGTAAGTTCTTACCCATTCACTTGCATCCTTATTTAACCATTATATCACAATCGTCATTCTATGTTTTCCAAGTGTCTTTCCCCGACCATTCTTTCCCTAACACGAATGCTAAGTCGATATCCATAATCGAACCATCTGAAGAGTAAAAAATGACTCAACTTAGACAATTAGTCAAACTAAAATCTAAATCTAAAAGCTTTTTTCAATACACAAAACACAAACGAAAAGATTTTGAGATTATATTGTACATTTATCACTAACAAAATGGTTAGAATGACGAAAAGACTTTATCATTCATTAACAAAAATGCATAATATCTATTGAAAATAAAAGGCTGTCTATTTTATCATAGTATTGTTGTAAAAACATCGAATGTTATTTTAGAATAGCATCTATTCCTTTTTCTTGTTCTTATTATTTTAAGATCTGCTCGAGTCCATTCGCATCGGAACAATGGCGAATTAATATTACAGCTGGTCTTGCTGCTAATTTGTCTATTTATGAACGAAGAGACTATCGTCGTTTTCTTTCTGCTCATTTACAATTTCTTCAAGGACTATGCAAACTTTCTATGAATTCAGTATACAATTCGATCAATCAATTTCGCACCTCATTACTTGTCACTTCTGAACTTCTTTCAGAAACAAATTTTCATCAAAAACTTGAATCGTTGATGGAACAGAGTAAATCAAATGCTCCTACAACATTCCGTCATCTTCTCTTCTTAATTAGAACTATCAATCATGGAAATGCTTTCATATCAACATATGGAACAAATTTCGAATATATTGTGCCCGAAGATGCATCTATGGGATCTTATTTACCGACTCGAGCTCTAATCTATGATGATAAATGCTCCTGTGGATTATGTTCAAACTGTACAACTCAAGCAAATTTTATCACATCTAATTCTTCTGAAATAATTCCAATTCCAATTAAAGGTTTAAAAATAGGATGTACACCAAGTGAATCATTTCGTCCTTCGACTCTTGAATGTTTTTATAATCAATCATGTATTAATCTCATTCATGAGTATACTAATTACAGCTATTCTCATGAGCCTCTCTCTATAATGAATAGTAGTTTTTTGATTAACACTACAATGGCTGAACTTATTGGTAGACTATTCATTGAACGATGGTCAATAAAGCCGAATTATACATCTTATTTTCAGCAATGCTTACCATCATATTGTTCCTATACTAGTGTTCAAAAATTAAACTTAATTTCTATAATTACTCTTTTACTTAGTCTTCAAGGTGGTCTCACAATCATTCTTAAATGGACTTGTCCTAAAATAATTCGAATTGTATCTAAAATATATGATTATCGGAAAAAGCGAATGAATACTATTCACCCTGGCTGTGCTCTTGAAGAAACATCTGATGATATTTCTAACACACCCGCTGATAATGTTACTACTAATTTAGAGATAAGTTCAATGCCTGAAACGTCTCCGTATGTCTTTTTTTTTAATTTGTTTTTGACTTGTAATTCAGAATATCTTTTTATTAGGACAATTACTGGTAGATCAGGTCGACGTACTTCCAAGGTCTTCTTTGGATGTATACTATTGACTAGTGTAATAGCAGCTTTGATTATTTTTTCATTTTATATCGTGCGACAAGGTAAGAATATAATTGTCAAAGCAAGTACAAATATTTTGACAACAGATCACAACATATCCATTCCAAAACTTCAAATGAATTGAATTCAGAGAGACAAAGTTGATCTAGATAGTTTTCTGATGCAAGGAAAGAGAATGTAGAATATTTTTCAATTTTATTGTCGAGCAGCAATATCTTCGCTTGAATAATTTTCTCAAACACGCTAAGACTTAGGAAAAACAGCTAGTCTACTTTGCATTGACAGGTTTGTAAGAGATAACAAAAATGAGTTCTAGGGATTGAATTCTATTAGAAGTTCATTTTCAATGCACTGCATGGTAGTTTAATATAAGGTATGGAGTGTATCTAAAAATGATTGTGCTAGCCAACTTTGAAAAAAATGAATCGATTTAATAATACAAACTAGGCGGCTTTTACTAAATCAGAGAAAAATAGCTAATATCTATAGTAACCAAGTATCTTTCAATATTATTTTAATACAATATATTTATCGATGTATGTTTCGAAAAGTTTCTAATTTTGATCGTCTTACTTAAGATATAGTGTCTTTATATTGATTTTCTACAATAAGCTATTCTAGTTCTGTCAAATGAATATAAAGGATTCTTTTAAATAATCTTGATATTTAAGTGGAATCAAGTGTTTAACAGAATATTTATTAAATATGTTTTTACTAGCTTCCTCGATCAACATGACAAATGATACTAATGTGAACCCAACAACAAACACAACAATGTCAACATTTTCAAGTACAGCAAGTCAGTAACTTCAACCAAAAAATTAATATTCACTTTTAAGATAAATTCTTATAGTTAGATTTATTCGTTGCTTAGTAATGTAACAATACCGTCTCGTACTTATTTCAGTGATTAGAGTTATTTTAAAACACTGCAGAATCATAGAATCACCTATAGAGATAGAGTATCTCGAATATCAACATTTTAGCTGATTTCGTTAAGATCAAAAAAATAGTACTATGTAACATTTTCGCTATGCGTTCGCATCTTGATCATTATATGGCGACTCATTTCTTCAGCAAACATACTATATAAATTTGATTCATTTTCTGCGAATTTTACAAAAATGACCTGATGAAGTGAGACTCCATTGGCCAAGATACGATGTATAGCAAAGATGTTCAATAGTGCCATGTTTTAGACCTTAACAAAAGCAACTAAAACGTTAATATCTGAGATACTATACATATCACTAAATAATTCAATGTTTTAAAGCTCTATCTCAAGGGATGATGATGCTTGAATATATTCCTTCATGAGTATATAAGATCTGATGTAGTTTTAGCTTGCATAAATTTCTTCTCATACACTTTTAGTTCGAGAATACGGAAGAATAATTCTTTATTTTCTTTTTATTAGCACCAATTTGCAAATCAGAATTTCGATCGATATCAATGAACACATCTTATTTTGATCTTATACGAAACGGATTTGTTTCTGCTGATTTTAACAATGATAATCGACTTGATCTTGTGATTTATTCTGGATTGCACAGGACTGTGAATCTGCTGTTTGGAAATGGGGATGGAAATTTTGGAGCAGTAAATATTATTCCAAGGGAAGGTTTTAAAATGTTGTCTCATATTAATGCTCGTGACTTCAATAACGACAATCGGTCTGACCTCGTTTTAGCCAATAGTACCCATCTTGGTATTCTCTTAGGAAATGGCAATGGAAATTTTGGAGCACTGAATATACAATCACTGGGAGCGAAATGCACACCAAATGAGATCACTGTAGCTGACTTCAATCATGACAAGTACTCAGATATCGCTGTCGTTAGTATGAAAAATAATAGTATGTGTGTATTTCTTGGAACGGGTAACGGCACTTTTTCATCGCCATTGATATTCCCTACTGGACATAATAGTCAGCCTCGATCATTAAATGTCGGTGACTTTAACAATGATGGTCACTTAGATATTGCTGTAACCAATGAAAATGCTGTGAATGTTGGTGTATTTATTGGATGTGGTAACGGAACTTTTGAAGTACAGAAACAATCGTTCACTTTTATTGGTTCTGATCCAACTAATCTAGCAGTCGGTGATTTTGATAGTGACACTCATCCAGATATTGTTACCTCCAATGATAATGAGAACATTATTTGTATTTTATCTGGATATAGTAATGGGATTTTTGATGTCAGACAAAAGTTTTTTATAAAATCTGTTTCGACAACACCTTCGGTTGCTGTTGGTGACTTTAACTGTGATGGACATTTAGACATCGCTATTGGAACGACTGGTCCATATGGCATAGATGTGCTACTCGGGTATGGAGATGGTCATTTTGATACACAAACAATATTTTCGACTGAAGTGTTTGAAACAGACATTATGATCGTTGTTCATGATTTTAATGGTGATACTTATCAAGATATAATCGCTATAGATGTTGGCTTCAATACTATAGATATTCTTTTAAACATATGTGAATGTTGCACGCGTGAAATTCTCAAGAAAAGTAACTCCAGTCTTCAATAATTCTAACATAGGACAAATGAATCAAAAAACGTTTGTTTCTAGAAAAAAGTATCACATATAGTTTGATCTTCTCTCAAATCATTATGATTAAAACTTCTCTTCATTTTTCTTTTGACGAAATATTAAAATAGAAATCACATCATGATAAGATGACATATACTTTGTAGAGTTCTCTTATATTCTTTTATTTTTATGTTCTTAATATTTTGCTTACTTCTTTGATATATTTTATCTTTTATTCTATTGCTTATTTATGAATATTGCAAGCTACCATGTAATTATTAAACTTGCTTCTAAGTCTATTCATCAAAATATCTATATGAGTTTGAGAGTGTGGGTATAATAAAAACAATATTCCCACACCCACATCCTCAATATGGAGATATCTAGAGAATATTAATGGTAATACAAAAAGACAGAAAAATATGAGAATGAAGGAAATGTTAATGAGCTATTTGAGATAGTCTTTGAACAATCTTGTCGGCTATTTTATCCCAAGTATAATATTGTGCATGTTTTCGGCATATCTGAGATTTGTTTCTAAGTTCTATTCGATCAGTGTATGCTCGATACATATTTTGTGACAATGATTGATTGTTCGGTTCTGCCCACATTGCTTGTATTATAGTGTCTGTTCCAGCTACTTTCATTTTTCCGCAAGGAGATGTAAAACATTCAGTGACTTTTGCATCTATATAATAAGCACATTCGTTTGGACAAAAGTCTAATGAAGGACCATATTTTGTAACAATAGGCGGTAATCCTGCAGCCATAGCTTGAAGTGTTGATAGTCCAAAACCTTCACTTCTATATGGAGCAACATAAACATCAGCACTTTTGAATAATCGAATCATATCCATATCAGTCATATCACCACGCAGAGTAATTACTTCTGGAGCTAATGGATTCTTTTTAATTTCCGTCAGTACAGTGTCTACAGAATGTCCATAATGTGAATGAATTATTAATGTAACATCATCTTTACTTGAAAATCGAGCATTATATGCATGAAGTAATATATCATATCCTTTTCGAGGTAATACTCCTCCAATACTTAAAAATTTGAATGTTTTCTTCGTATTTAATGGAAATGGTGATAATGTCAAATTAAACTTGTCCGCGAATACACCATGAGGAAATACATGAATTTTGTTTTTATCTATACCATTTGCTATAAACGAACTTTTCACATATTCACTTGGTACCCATAATTCATCAGGTGTATCTTGAAAATATCGTAGCCAATCAATGGGAAGCGCATGAAATTCCCATGGTTGTTGATGCACTAGTATTTCTTCCTCCGATACATCCCTTAAATTTGGCGGCCAAGCATGTCGAAATATTATTGTCTTGCCCTTAGAAATTGATTTTTGGTATTTTTTTGTATAAGCATCCTGACGAAGGAAAAATGAATAGACTAATAAAGGTTCGAAAGCTGTTTCATGTTGTTGTAGCAGTCCATCAACCGGTTTTATAGAGATAAGCAAGTTTTTGTATGTGATCAATGATAAGAACATTTTACGATTAACAGCAGTAAATCCAGTAATATCGAAAAAGCGACCTTCCATTATTAAATGAATTTTTCGAGATTTTTCTTCTGAACATTGTAAAGTATTTTCAGGTAAAATAAAAACATTATGTTCAGTTCCAGATGTAGATAACCTTTGTCCTTCGCAAGAATGTGAAAAAATATCAGGTCCAGGAATAAACCATTTTGAAGTGCTAGTATTTTCTTTGCGGAATCCAATAATTGAACCAATCAGCCCAAAAGCATTTGTAAATTTATTTATTTTTGAAAAAGATATTTTTATTTCATTGTTCGAACGTAAAATTTCCAAATTGATATTTTTGGATGCAAAAAAGATTCTTTGTTTTATATAATCAATCTGGATTAGACACGTGAAATTTTCTTTCTTAAAATTAAATTCATCGATTCCCTGACTTCTATGCAGGATTATATATTGATTCAGTGTTTTTAATCCTATAAATTCGATTTCATATTTATTGTTAAGTTTACCATTCAATTGAAGAAACGAATCTGAGTATATTGTATAAATACCGGGGTTGGCTTTATCTTTGGCTAGAGATAAGGACACATTTTGACTATCGAAAATCATTGCACCGGTATTATTCCAGTACATTTCCGTTTTGTATGGATCATCGGTTAATCTGTGTTTCAAAGAGTTGTTAAAAAGAAGTGTATATTGTTTAGCGATATTGTCCCAAGTCCAATTTTTCACCGATTCATAACCATTCTTGCTAAACATTTTCATTCGTGTTTGATTTGTTAGAAATGTGATAATTGATTCTGTTATAACTTTATCATCGTCGAATGAAACTATAAGACCTTTATCATCGGTTAAAATTTCATGAGAAAATACATTCGGTGTTGAAATAATAGGTAAACTATACGACATGGCATTTAACAAAGTGATAAAAGTCAATATAGTTTTATCAAGAAGTGAAATGTAGGCGTTTGCTCGTTTGTACAGGGCATCTAATTCGTTTATCGACATAGATTTATTTGTCCACGTCACTTTATCTTCAAGTTGAACATTTTTCACTGCTTGAGAAAGATTTGAATTTATTGTAAGAGATTCTTGAACAATAATTAATAGATACAAATTAGGAATTTTTGAAATTATCGATTTCAGATTGAGAATTAATCGTTTGTAATTTTCATTTGGATGATTTGAAATAATTGAAAGCAATACAAAATCTGTATCTTTATATTTTGATAATATTTCATTTGATTTGGAATCATTCGAAGACTTTGGTATGGATATTCCATATGGAATATGTAAAATTTTGTTTTCTTCAACTCCACATGTATGAATTAAACTATGATAATCGTACCAAGTAAGAACAATTAAGTATTCTCCATGATTTGACATGTATCTGACAAGGCCTATCACTTCTAAGCTTGGATTGGCTAAGGAGGAATGCAAGATGTAATATACTTTAATATTTAAAGAGAGTTTACATCCTAGATGAGCTAACTGCCACATATTTGAAGGAACTTCAAAATCTTGAACCATAACAATAGAAGTAAACTGATTTTCATTAATATACTTTACAAATGGTTCAGAAAGATTAAATCCAAACGATTGATTATATTTTTGAAATGTAAATGTATGTATATAGCATGAAGAATTGAAGTCTTTCAATCTTTTAAGCGAAGAAACAAGGTTTTTTATAAATTCCATCTTCAAATAATCGGATGTATCCCTTGTTAATATTACTGCTACTTGACATCTTTGTATTTTGTTTGTTACTTTTTTGATATTATTAAATATAAGCTTCACATTTGTTGAATAATTATTGTATATAGGTACAAAAAGTAATCCAACGATAATAAAAACTAATAATACACGTGTGCCGATAGGTGTAATGTCTGTACAACATACCATCCTTGTGCGATATAACACTTGTCACTGAAAGGATATCGCTCTCCGTTTTTATGGTAATATTTTTCTCTTTTTCTTGCGTTATAGTCTCGATCGTTACATGTGTATATTCATTTTCTCTTCTGTTCTCTTCTCTTCTCATGCGTAACGAGTAACTTATTGTAACTACTCCACAAGTATGTGTAAAAGAAAAGTATAACACAGCTGGATCATGCGTAGTGGTAAAATTTGAAAAAAATATCAGCAAAAGATGATGAATTTAACATTTATTTATTCGAATTTTTTAATGGAAGTTACCAATTAAATTCTAGGTTGATAAAAAAACGAAAAAGATTTTTCTTCGTTGATTTCTTATCAAAAATTTATTCGATTTTTTTCATTGATTTTCAACAATAAAACTTTATTTTTTTCTTTTATTTCTCGATTTCGAACTTTTGAATTCGATCATTCGAATAATCACCAACATAAAGATTTCCTTCGTCATCAAAGGATAAAACAAAAGGATGATATAATTGATTTGGTTGATTTCCTTGACCATTTCCACCAATAACAATTTCACCTTCTTCTTTTCCTTCACACCAACGCATTACTCGATGATTATAATAATCTGCCACATAGATTTGATCCAGATCATCAACAATGACTCCTCGAGGATAATACAATTGATTAAGATTTTCTCCTTGACCTTTTCCTCCAGCCACAATTGTTCCTTCTTTTGTATCTTTTCTCCATTTCATAACACGATTATTGTCGTAATCTGATATATAAACAGATTGATCTTCATCAACAAAAATAAAAGTAGGAAAATTAAGTTGATTGAGTTGGTTGCCTTATCCATTTTCGCCTGCCACTACAATTCCTTCATTGTATTCACCCATTTTCCATCGTCTCACTTCATTCTTCACAGTATCAGAAACATAAAGAAATTCATTTTTATCCATTGTTAAGGCATTACAGTCAATATTATCAATGGGACTTTGTTGATTTTGAGTCAACCATTGAATCACTCATCTGTTCCTTGTATCAGCAATGATGATTGAATGATTTTGTTGATCAAAAATCGCATCGATTGAAGAACTCTTTTGATTCATTTGACTTTCTTGCCCATTTCCACCTGCAATGATTTGTCCTTCTTTTGCATTATATTTTCATTCAACTATACGATGCTTCCAAGTATCAGCAATGAAAATATTTTTCTTTTCATCAATAAAGATCCCTTGAGGGCCATTAAGTTGATTTAATTCTTGTCCTTGTCCATTTCCACCAGCCACGGTAATGGCATTTTGTTTCTATTTAAGATTGATCTTATCTAAAATAGATCAAATTTATAGTTTCAAATATCGTGAGAGTGCGGTAAGATTGTTGCATCGGTATGATGAAAAACGATCGAAAAAATAAATTTCGAAAGAAAGGAGTTCGAAAAAATGAAATTCCAAAAAGTCGCAATTCCGAAAAACAAAATCTCGAAAAACCTCTATCACAAGAAATAAAATTTCGAATTATTCGAAGTATAGAATATTAGTATGAGAATCACATATACGATTGTAGCATCTTGAGGATGTGGGTGAGGGTGTGGGTGAGGGTGTGGGTGTGGGTGTGGGTGTGGGTGTGGGAGTGAGTCTGGGTATGAATGTGGGTGTGGTCGTGGATGATCTATTTTATTCATATACACAGTCATGTCCACACGTTCGAAATTTTATTTTTTCGACATTTAATTTTCGAAATTTTTGTTTTTCGACATTCAGCATTTCGATATTTTTTTTCGATCTTTTCCCAGCAATTCGTTGCATCTATCATCCACTGATTCATTCACTTTTCATTGGTGGACAAATACTTTGATCAGTTATTGTGACTGGATAACAAACAGGATGATCATTACATCAAGGATGTTGAACACAGGTCGTATTAAGTTGAGAACATGAATTGTCTGACGAATTACACAGTTCAAGACGAGAACATGTTGGCCAGCGAAAACCACAAATACCTGTACCATTATTAGCACCTGCCACATGAAAACATCCACATGCACTATTTGTAGAACATTCACCATACTGAGGTGTTTTCTCGCATATTTGAGATTTGATTTGAACTATGAAAGTGATAAACTAATACATATAAACATATAAAATAGAATAGAAATTAAACCTGTTATACTAAAATATAAAATTAGTCAAAGTTAACAAAATGAATGATAAAAATCAATAATTCTTTACCTGAGAATAATAAAAACAATATAGCAATGAATCTTGATTGTATTCATAGTTGGTTTTAAAATAAGAGAATATGATAAAAAAATATGTGTTTTTATTTTTAAAACATAGATAATATGTTAAGTCAATAGAATTGAAATATAACAGATGCATCTATTCACATACCAATAATTGAAAATTTGATATCCATTTCATTTCTTCTAATCGTTCTGATTATATTGTGCGAAAAATGCAATAAAAATGTAATTGAGAAATGCATAGATCGTCATGTGATAAAGTCAAGTTTCAATTGATATTATTATATTTTGAAAGAGTGAAGTATTCGTCAGTAACAGTTATTCTCAAGATTGAAAAGAACTATTGTATTTAAATATAGTTTCAGACATAATTTTGACTTGTATTTGATAAGAAAAGGAAAATAATTTGAGTAATATTTAATCGATATAGTACAAATACTTAGAAGAAAAAGTAATTCTGAATGAAAAGAATTACTTTCAATTCTATGTGACATCAGCAATACCTTTATCAAAAATCTCCAACAACAAACTGAAATGCGGATATGAGTGTTGGTGTGAATATCATGCTTTTTTTAACTACATCCAAGCCATATCCCCAACCACATCCTGAGTCATTATCCACATTTTGATCATATTAGTAATATTATGGAAATTTCTTACATGAAAGCAATTCATATTCATCTTGCTTTTCGCTACTTCCTAAATGTCGATGACGTCATTCCTCTTAGTCATTTCGTAGTGATTAATTATTGCAAATAAAATACTTATGAGTCAGCCTGGAGAAAACCAATCGAAAACATGATAAATCTTTTTTTTTCATTCTGCCGTATACATTTTACATACGTTTCTTCCCTTAATGGGCTCTGAGTCATGTAAAGGTGAAACTACGTATAAATACGACCACAGTATTGGAAGTAGGTAGTTTCACTTGTGACAAATATTGGACGACGTTATTGATCGAATATTCATCAAAAAGAAATGTATTCAGATCAAAGACATCAACAACGTGAATTAATCGAGCAAATCAAGGCACTGTAAGTTTTATCGAAGTGAAATATTTTCTTCTAATTATTTCATAATATACATAGGAATGGCAATGAAAATCTTCCAGAAATATTAAATCATCTCATCAATGGATTTCAGGTACAAGTTTTTTGTTGAATTAATTCTTATTGCATCGGTATTTTTCTAGGTATCAGAAACAGAATCAAATAGCGATAGTGATACTGAAGAAAATCAAGTCTGTCTTTTTGTTTGTAATGATTTTGTATGATGAAATGTATTTTTATAAATTTAGGATGAGGAATATTGTTTTGTTCGAATGAATTATCGAAATTCAATTTCAGCCAAACATATTGATGAATTGAAAATAGTACAACATAATGAAATAATCTATAAAGGTTGCTTACAAGATGGAGGTGAGTTTCAGATTAGATCTATTCTCTCGATAAATTAATTATCAATAATTTCAGATTCATTTATATTTAAATCAAGACGAAATTCAAACGAATCAACATACAAATTATATATTTATCTTAATGATTTACTTGATAATGAGATGATCTCTTGTTGTGAATATGGTTTGATGCATTATAATCAACACAAATCATTTCAAATTGAACAAATTATTAAATCGAAACCATGTCAGAAGTAAGACAATTAATTGAATTTATTTACGAAAGATATATTCAATCTTTTTCTTACTACATGTCAATTAAAAAATGATGAAGTATGAATATTCTTTTGAATTTTATTTCGATCTTATTTTTCATTCATTTAGTTTCCACCATCGATCATACGATCATTGAGCGAAGTATCAGAAAGTAAGAATTAATTGTAATTAAGTATCTTGTTAGAATAAAATTATTTTAGAAAAATTCAATCAAGAATTCTCTCCGTCTAACTCATCTGAAAAGGAAAAGATTCTCTTCAATTCTTCATCGAAAAAAACTAACGGTACGCAAAAATTTGACTGAAATTCTTTTTGGAAAATTAAGTTATTTTATCTAGAGCCTCCTCAGTTATCACCAATGATATCGATCAATGAACATTCTGTTCCATCAACTCCAATGTCATCAGAAATGACTAGTTCCAGTTTCTTCGCCTTAACTAATCAAAATAGAAACACACAAAGTTTGAAAAGAATAAATGATTTAGACGATGATTTTCTATCAAGATTCAATTTTAGGTAATATTCAACAACAATTTCAAAATGAAAATGATGAGTCTCTTACCAATGGGAATGTTTCTCAACCGAACAATATTTTCGAAATTTTAGCGAATCAGTTATACAATCTTATGTGTAAGGAACATTCGATCCTTTAAGAATATTTAGAGAACTTGTTTTTGTTTCTTCTAGTTCGGCCTAGTGGAAATACAGAAACGTCATCAAATACAATCCATCGAGAGAAAGGCAATGTTGAATGGGTTAATCTAATATACTTGCATACTTCATCTCCTGATCCATTGATCGTACAAAAGATTCGTCGTTTAATAAATATCGTCATGATTTTCAATGATACCGATGATTGTATTGCGTATATAAATAGTTTATCGAATCAGAGGATTGTTTTGGTACTTTCTGATGACTTTTGTGATTCACTCCTTCCACGAGTTGAAAATATTTTGAATATTTTATCAATTTATATTGTATCGGCAAATCCAGATAAGAATTTAACATTTTCTTCGACTCAGATTCGCGGTGTTTATGAATCGATGGATGATATTTATGAAATGATATCTGATGATGTTAATCCAATTAAATCTAATGTACTACTTTTTCAACCAGTTTATGCGAATAGAACTACACTTAATACGACATTTGTTTTTTTTCAATTACTCAGTGATATTCTTCTTGATCGTAATGAAACTGAAAATGCATTTCAAGAATTAGTTCATTTTGCTCGTGAAGAATACGAAGGAAATGAATACGAACTAGCACAAATTGAAGAATTTGAAAAGAGTTATAAAAATACTCAAGCAATATCCTGGTTTTCTCGAAAATGTTTCCTATTGAAAGTAAGATAATTCATTTTCTATTGAAATCAATTTCATATAATCATTTATTTAGATGCTACATAGAGCTATTCTTTTTCGTGAAGTTGATATATTATTTAAACTTCGTCTCTTTATTCAAGATTTGAAAAGCGAACTTGAAAATAAAACTATAATTGAGCCGATTAGTGTTTACTTAGGAAATATGATTGAACAATCACAAATCGATCCAATTGAAGCATTCAAATTAAATGAAAATTTAGTGACGTTTCATCAGTTAGTATTTGCTTCTACGGATCAATCACAAGCAATTGCAAGAGCAAAAAAACTCTCACATCCTAATGAAGAATATTTGAATATTCTTATTCGTATTGATTTTCCATCAGCAGCAAAATGTCTTACTCGACTTGATCGAAATTTATCGTCGAACGGCGATAATGATGGAATCGACATATTTATCAATGAAGGTATTGCGACAAAAATTATTGCCATTGAAAGAGATTATCAACAGAAAGGTTGTATTCTAATTCATCTACAATTCGTTTCATATGCAGATGAAATTAATATTCAAAGAGAAATGCAAGTAGCACGCAAAGAAATTGATAATTCTTCTCCATTATTTCGATTAGGAAGATTATTATTAAAAATTAATCGACTCTCGTATGCTGAACAATTCTTTTCAAAACTTGTTGATGAAGATCTTCTTATTAGTGATACGAAACGACAAGCATCTCTATCACAATGTTTAGAACTATTAGCATTGGTTCATTATCAAAGAGAAAGTTTCAAACGTGCCAGTGAATTATTTCTTCTTTGTTTAAAAGCTTATCATCGATTCTTATCAGTATATAGTCCTGATTTACACCAAACTTATCGTGATCTTGGTGAATCATTTTATGGTTTGGGTGAATATGCATCAGCTATTGATTATTATCAACACGCACTTGATACTCAACTTCGTTCATATAATCCTAATTTAAGTGCTGCAGCTTTCTGTTGTTATAAATTAGGTGTAATCTATTTTAAACAAGAAAATGATCAAAATGCTATTCAAGCTTTGGGTCGTGCCGAGAAAATTCTTAAACAATCCGATGAAACACATCATACACAGCTGATTTTAGTTTATGAAACTTTAGGTGAAAATTATTTACTCCAAGACAAATATGATGATGCTATTATTTATTATAAAAAAATCATCGAAGTTTTACAGTCTATTCAACCAAATGATCCCAAAGAACTTTATACAGTACATTTTGTTATCGCAAATATTTATTTGAAAGCAGAGAAATATCGTGATGCCATGGTTTATTATAAGCATTCATATGATTATGCTAAAGAATATTTACCAGAAAAGCATGACATTTTTGTATTGTTTCACAATAATATTGGTTATACATATTATCAAGAAAAACAATATTCAAGTGCATTGAATCATTATTCTCAAGGTCTTTCCTTAGCACCAGAGTGTTTACCGGATGATGATAGTTTAATCGGTACGCTTTTATCTAATATAGCATTGGTCTATTCAAATACAGAAAGATTCGATGAAGCCATTGAATCAATGGAAAAATGTATTGAACAACTTCGAAAAACTCTTTCAGATGATGATGAAATAGTGATTCATAAACGAGCAGTACTGGATGGATTCAAACGAAAGAAAATTCTTTATGAAATTATTGGCGAACCTTCTGAATATTTTTAACAAGGATTTAATTTACTTTTCAAAATTTTTTGTTAAATTGATTTTTATTTATATTCAAGATAGTCCATCGATTCTTAGTAATTAAGAATTAGAGTCAATGAATATAATAAGATTTCCATATTTGTTGCCTATCTTTGGAATGTCAATCTAACGTTTGATAGATTATTTGGTTACAAATAAAAAAAAGTCTAAATCAAGTATCATACGAATGAAGTAAGAATACGAACGTTCTGGTCAGATATCAAGTTTATTTCCATTTATTTTTATTACTCATACGAAAAATTCTACATACAAAGAAAATGCCCATTAGTGTAAAGTTCGAAATATGATCGAAAAAAAATTAGAAATAAAGCTAATTTCATTAAAATAATAATTGAAATATTTACATATCATCTTTAGTGTACGACAATAAGAAATAATTAAAAAAAACAAACGCAATACATTAAAAAAATAGAAAAGATTTTTTTCCTTCAGATTAATTTTTTAGACATTTTACAAAATGAAAAAAAAGGTGACGTTTTTCAAAAAAATATGAAGATCTTTCGAATTGTTAGTTCGTTTTTGAATAAAAATGGAAGATAATACAATTAATATTATTTCCATTCGAATTTCTTGTAGTATTAAACAATACATAAGAAATGTTATAGACAATGAGAAAATTGATGATAAATCCCAGAAATTTTCTAATTGTGAATATAAAATAAAAAAACGTTGAAGAAGTTCAACAAATATATTACATAATTTTATTAAAAACGAACATTGTTATTGTTTGTATTTCATGTTCCTAATTTGATCAAGAATTTATTGATGAATAATGATGATGAATATTTGATATTAATAATATACTAAATATCACTAGAATAACATGTTCTAATATTAATATAATACATCATATTAAATACTTTGGAATAATTGATAAATATATTAATATTATTATGTAAGATGATATAATAACTATTTCTTTAGGTTTTAACCTTATTGTATAACAAATCTAAAAGAACATTATTTTTAATTTAATTTTTATTTTTAAATAAACCAAAACTTACAATAACAAGAAAACAAATTAACTATAATGCAATTAAAATAATATTTTAATGAAATATTCGAAAATCTATCCAAATTTGTAATTGATCAACCAATGAATTTGGATCATGAATTATTTAAAAATAGGGTGTGGGTGTCCGTTGTTCATTTATATCTACACCTTGATTTATCGCACATTCACGCTCGAATTTTATTAAATATATTTTTTTATTCTATACAAGAGTAATATTTTTAAAAAAATAATAACTAAATCACTTATTTGCTTTTTAATAAATGTGTACAATGAATGAATTTTTATAGGAAAACGATCAAGTAAACATGAATCTGTTCTAGAGATGCTTTCTTTTACTTTCATTAATCGAAACAAGATCACATAACTCATAATATTTTAAAGTTCGATTGAAGAAATATTACAATTTTGGATGTAATGAAAGAATAAAAGAAAAGAGTATTTGATGAGAATGAAAATCTTGCGGGCGGCTGTGGGTTTGACTACTAATGATCACCAACACTCACAGCCACACTCTCTATTCGAACATTTTCAACCGAACTCCATCACTTCAAGAGCGTCAACGCATTCGTTACAGATCTGGAATCTGTTGATTCCTCCTTGTAAAAAAGGTATACTTTGGACTATGATGTAGACGGAATGAAAAAAATAATAGTAAGATAAGAGTATAACAACATCTTTGATGTTGGAGATAATATTAGTTATCTTCTGTTACTTACGTGAGAGTGATAGGCAAACAGAAAGTAGTTTCGAACAATAGTGTGTTCTTTTTTTTGGCGTTTAAGTTTCATCTGAAACATAATATGCACACCAGTCAAGTTTACAGAGAGCGTGTTACTGTAAATAATGGATCACACAAATGGTGGCAACACCGTCGGTTTAAAATAATCGGCATTTCCGGTATTATTTTAATAGTTTTTGCTGTTATTCTTGCTCTGTTGTTAAACTTCGTCATATTTGCACCGAACAAATTAGAAACTAGTACCACTCCCGCAACAACTACAACCACAACTCAGCAGTCAGGTAAGCTATAGAGTAATGTTTTCTGGTCTCCTTGAATGGCACTTTTAAATCAGATATATGTGGTTGCTTTGCATCCAGCAGTTTTCTATATCTAACGAAAAGTTACATTAAAAGAACAGTGATCTTGTCATAAATGCTTTAATCGTTTACTTACGAAGAAACGAAGATGCAATAATCCTCATACTCGCTATTTTTCGCCACGATCAAAGTCACGTAGTTTTGTTGACATCGATACAACGAAATCTGCTTTTTTTCTTTGCTTGTTATCATTAAATACCCTACTTTTAAGTATAAAGAGGACAAGAAAAAATCATTTTTCCTCAAAGGAGCGTACGTATATCTGTCGCGCGCGGAAATACCAGTCAATTCTCTTTCTTCCACTTTTCTATGTAAATATCAATTAGTTAGTCTGTCACCTTTGATTCATTTTTCTGCTCTGTGGATAAGTCAGAGTCCAGATTCCGGATACCATAGGATGTGCTCTATATTCGTTGATCATGATAAATCACCGCATTCTTTAGTATGGAACGGTGTTGTAAAAATAACTGTATTAAGACACGGTTCCCAACTCCAAAAATTCGTCAGAAACGAACCGAAAAAATAAAGGAAAGTGTAAAATACACACCTATTTCATATGCCATCCTCACATATGATTCTTTATTGAAAAATGCGAAACTTATTTTCGTACTGTATCAAGAATGATTTTCATTTTACCAAATCTAAAGCTTTCCGCACATGATTTCATCATTTTAAGAGTTCCACTAGAGACAGTCTTTCGAGAATGAATACAATCAAATGGTTTTATTTAGAATGGTCTGTTACCGGTAATATGACTAATGCACGACGAGACCACACAGCATCTGTATTATCAAATGGCAAAGTATTAGTTACTGGTGGATATGGCAGTGATTTTTTAAATAGTGCTGAACTGTATGATCTATCAACAGGTATTTGGACAATCACTAGTAACATGACGAATACACGATATGATCACACAGCATCTGTATTGTCAAATGGAAAAGTATTAGTTACTGGTGGATTAAGCGATAATGGTTATTTAAATAGTGCTGAATTATACGATCCATTAACAGGTACGTGGGCAATTACAAGTAACATGACTGATGCAAGAACTGAGCACACAGCATCTGTCTTATCAAATGGAAAAGTATTAGTTACTGGTGGGTATAATGATAATATTGGTAATTTAGATCGTGCTGAATTGTATGATCCATCAACAGGTACTTGGACAACTACTGGTAACATGACTAATGCACGACGATTACACACATCGTCTGTATTATCAAATGGATTAGTGTTAGTTACTGGTGGTATTGGCCATGATTATTCAAATAGTGCTGAGCTGTATGATCCATTAACGGGTACATGGACAAGTACTGGTAACATGAATAACGCACGATCTTATCACACAGCATCTGTGTTATCAAATGGACTAATGTTAGTTACTGGCGGACAAGGCATTGGTAGTAATTATTTAAGTAGTGCTGAACTGTATAATGGATCGACAGGTACTTGGACCACTACTGGTAACATGACTAATGGACGAACACATCATACAGCATCTGTCTTATCAAATGGAAAAGTATTAGTTACTGGTGGAACCAATCGTAATTTTTTAAATAGTGCTGAATTGTTTGATCCATCAACAGGTACTTGGGCAACTGCTGGTAACATGAATAATACACGAGAGTCTCACACAGCATCTTTATTATCAAATGGAAAAGTATTAGTCTCTGGTGGATTTGATAATAGTGGTATTTTAAATAGTGCAGAGTTATATTAATTATTTCAAACAACACTTTAGTTAGAAGAATTATCATTTTATGACATCAGCGAATTGTTTTCTTCCATATTTTTATTGAATTATCACACACTTTAATATTCCATCTCAAATAAAAAAGAATATTTTTGTTTTTTTACTCTTATATGTTAATTTATTAGAATTAACAAAAGTTACAACTGATACGATATCTTTAATTATCTTTTCAAATATTCTCTTAGTTTGACAGTGTCGTTTGTCATAATATTTAATTGTTTTGATAGTCTTCATCGGACTTATAATGTATCATCAACAACAACAACAGATAATCTAAAACAAAGTCTATAATCATATCAGATATACGAACTAATGAGAATGAGAATGAAGATGTTGAATGTCTTTTAATGAAAAAGAATCAACAATAAGACAATTACTAAGTAATATTTCTTTGTGATTAGTAATTATCTCACTGTTAGTCTTAAATTCATCAATTCAAGCCACTCCAAAAAAGCCAGACTAATTAGCGCAGAATGTCTATAGAGAGGTATTGTTGAAAAATAAAGACAGAACCGTACACAGATCTACCTTTTCTTGGTCATTTCTATTTATTTTACAAAGTATACAGCTATTCAACTTTGTTTTTAGCCTTTCTAGTACGATTTTTTTGGGTGTTGGTTTAACATCATACTATCTACACTCACACCCATACCATCCATAAATTTTCTATTCAAGCATACAGTTTTCACATATAATAAAATCACATTCGCCTATAATGATAATTCACGAATCTCATTTCTTGATAGAAAACTAAGTGTGTATGTGTGCAGATCTCCTGTTTATCTGTCACACTCAGCCATATACACATCCATCTGCTTTATTCAGATCTGTTTCTCATTCATATAATTGTTTAGACAAAGTATTAACATACCATGAATGTATTTGATAGGTAATTATTATGTAAATCAAAACAATAATTGCATATAAAACTGAAATAATGATGCACTGTTTCTTCAATTACAAGAACATATGATCTTTGAGGTTTCAAGATAAAATATTTGTCCACTCCCACCATCATACCATCAAGATGGACTGTGAAAAAGTACTTCAGCATGTCTCACATCTCCGATTTTCAGAGTAGGTGACACTACTATAAAAGTACAGCATTTTCATGAAAACGTTATTCGTAGTGACAGAAATGACATGTTCTTGAAATGATCTGAATACACTGAAAGCACATGCATTTTAATAATTGAGGAAATGAAAATGGAATGTTGATGTTTTGAAGATTAAACATCATATACATTTTATGACATATTTCTATATTGTTCTATACTTGATAGATTGACATATTTGAGATTGACTGGATGGTACTCGTATCTCACTCAGCTACAAAATATAATGCGACGCTCAACTTCGCAATCATGATTTTAAGGTTTACACAAATTTCTAAGCATTCACGATTATAATAGAAACGAATGATACTGGTTTGATCTTCACATATTCATCTCCCGTTCAAACAGGTACTTTCTAATGTTCCATTGCGGAGACAATCATGATTCAAAATGACAGCTTTGATTGCATAAGTCGAGAAAGTAAGAAAGAAAAAAAGGAAGGAAACTTGCGAAGAGCTATATAATTATTTTGCTTCATACCTCATCAAATATTAATCTTCATTCATCATTCATTGAGAATGAGATAAACATCAACGTTGTTTTTTTCTTTTTCATTTTATTAGACTCATAAATAGTCACAAACAAGAATCAAGCAGTTTATTATCGTGTAAAGAAACTGATTGAACCTAACGCAAGTCTCTTGCTGAAGAAAATAATTGGGAAGTATTATTTGATATCATTCTTTGTCAAAAATCTTGTTCTATTTATTTGATTTACATTGAAAACTATTTTGATATATTGAATAATGTCTTTTGGAAATAGTTCAGACAGTGACAGTGAGCCTTTCACTAGTTCGGAAATATCCATTCCACGTTCAGTTCGATTTTGGCTGATGCTATCATTCAATATTCCATCATTGATTTGTAGCTTCTGCCTTATCATTCATATTCTAATGAATCGAACCCATCGACATGCATTATATAATCATACAATTCTTGTCATATTAATATTTAATTTGCCAGTTCAGTTAATCGATATTAATTTCTACCTTATATTTGTTACGCATGGTTCTGTTCAGCCATCACAACCCATTATATGTCTTCTTTGGTGGTTCATTGATTATGGTTTCTATGCTGGTGGACTCGTTCTCATGGCTTGGTTAGCGATCGAACGACATATTTTCATATTTCATGATCGATGGGTGTCAAATCGAAGAGGTCGTTTTCTTTTTCACTATCTTCCTTTGATTATTATAGTCACATATATCCTTCTTTTCTATCTGATTGCTATTTTTCTTTTACCTTGTGAGAATACTTATCTTTATTCAGTTCCGGTATGTGGTACCTCACCATGTTATGAATCTTATGGTATATTTGGTATGTGGGAATTTATTGTACATTCAAGTATACCAATTCTGTTAGAAGGTATTGCTAGCATTACTCTTGTTTTACGTGTTCAGATACAAAAACGACGACTTCGTCAATCTAACCAATGGCGTCGACAACGGCGAATGATTATCCAATTACTTTTGGTTACAACCTTAAATATTGGTATTAATTTTCCAAGCACTGCAATACTTATTGCACATTTCTGTGGTTTACCGCCCGATTATGGAGCAGAAGTTCAGCTTTATTCTTTTTTTCTTTATTACTTCATTGTTTTCCTGTTTCCATTCATATCTTTAAGTCAATTTCCAGATTTACGAAAGACAATGAAAAAGAAGTTAGTGGATGTTGTGCGAAGACAACCACATCGTACAGCCACTGTTACACATATAAGAAGAGATATACCAATGAATAGAGTGGCATGATCTAATACAATACATAACATATTTTATTTAACAGTTCTGTTTATTTCTTCGTTTACTTTTGTGCGTTCTTCTCTATGTTGTTATTCCTCCTTCTGCATGTTTTCTCGTAAGTATCGTGCTTTAGCGTGCTTGAATAGAGTCATGTTCAGTGCATTTTTATGTAATTACTAATCTTTTTCAATAAACTAAATATTTCCTCGACTGTAGGAAGGATCATATGAAAAAGAAAAGTTTGCTTACTTGTTTGTCATAAGGCAAGGAGGAACAAACTGATTTCCTGATTTCTTGTGATTTCTACTTGATTTCTAGTATGAAAATCAGCTTGTTCCGCCTTGGTTCTCACACTATACTAATTGGTGTAACGCGAGTCTAGGAAGAAATTGTTGTTGGAGTCTCGACCGTCACTCGATCTGCATATACTATTGATTAATATTCAAGTGCAGGTTGAGACTGATGTAAAACAAATGGATTCTGTTTTCCGTGAATGTGGACGGATGGCATTTTTACAAGAAATAGCTAAGTTATTTTATAGTCAAGTATTACTTTCTTCATAAATATGAAACTTTCTGTTGTAATATAAAAGAAGAAATTTGCGTCGCAATTCAAGTATACGTTTTTAGGTCAATCCTATAGTTTTGTATCAATAGAAAAGACTTTTATCTCTATTCAGTCGAGGGTCAAGTAAGTTGAATCGACGAACGTTACTTGTGTGTAGCAACTACATTCTCCTAGAAAAAGAATACAAAGAATAAAATGATCGAAGTAAATGTTGTAGTAATACACTGCAATAAGAAGATATAGGTAGATACTAATGGTTGAAAGTCATATTTATCATTAATACTACACATTCTATTGTTTGATACAGTTCACAAAATGAACAGAAAACAAAATGTGAATGTTCATGAAGTTCTAACTATAGTTGTAGAAAACCCTCAGAGTGCCTCGAAATGGAGTTACAGAAAACGGTTAAGAATGACTCAGAATACCAAAATAAGTTTTCCTCTTGGCATTCAGTCACGAATATTTTGATGCAACAAGATCTTTCTTACTATTTTGAGGGTGTGAATGTGGGGTCATAGTATAATGTCTATACCCATAATACGAAACCGCATTCAATTCATTAGTTAATTAATATTATCGAATAATGAAATCTTTTTTTATTAGTTGATTATTAATAACTACAAAGTTCTTGAAATATTAAAACTGAGAAACTTCTGTCTAAAGTTAATCTGACAATATAAAGGTATCATGGATTATCATAGCGAAAGATTTTATTTATTTATTCAACAACTCATTTTTTTTCTTTATAATATTTTTAAGTAAATTTTTGAAATCTAAAATATCTTCTTTTTTAGATTTATTTAGTTTTTGATTAAACTATTGTTTTTCACAAAGAAATAAATTTATATGAAATATTTGTTCATTTATTACCTTAAATATATTAATAATAAATTTATTCTATTTTTAATATTTAATTAAACGAATTTTGTCTTGTAAATATTTTTTTACTCAGTTTTATAGATAGATTTAAATCATGACGATATTTTATCAATGAATTGCCATTCATAATAATTCTTATCATTGACTAATGAACACATTTTTATGTTTAATCATATGTTGAGACCATGTTATCGGTTCAAAATCACTATTTCGATGAGAAGAACGTATAGTTCAATATGACATTACCCGTAATAAAATACGAGTATAGTCAGTTTCTTTTTTTTCTGTCGCATATTTGACTTCGTATATGTGCATAAAATAGTATATTATTATATACATACGGAAATCAACGTGCAAGCAATATTCTTCTTTTTTTGTATGTATTGACAGTCAATAGCGATATGAGTTATAGAGAAACAAAAAAAAATGAATATATAATTTCATAGTAATATAATAGAGTCAATGCATTGTATTTCTTTCTGTAGATATCAGAAATAACAAAATGAAAACAAAGAATGGTTTGTATATAAGAATATTTTTAGGGTGTGAGTTAACAGATGGAACATCTACTTTCTGTTTATTTTCCAAGCTAACATAAATCTTTTGTTCCACAGTATAGTTTTCACTTATAACAAAATCGTGTTCGCTCAATTATGATTCATGGATCTCATTTCTTGATAGAAAACTAAAGGTGCATGTGTGCAGATGTCTTGTTTTTCATTTATATAATTGTTTAGAGAGAGTATTAACATACCATGAATGTATTTGATAGGTAATTATTATGTAAATCAAAACAATAATTGCATATAAAATTGAAATAATGATGCACTGTTTCTTCAATTACAAGAATATATGATCTTTGAGGTTTCAAGATAAAATATTTGTCCACTCCTATCATCATACCATCAAGATGGACTGTGAAACGATACTTTAGCATGTCTCACATCTCCGATTTGCAGAGTATGTGACACTACTACAAACGAACAACACTTTCATAATGAAATAAGCTTCTACCTGAAATAGAAATAATCTTCTATACTCCTTGCTTGTAGTGACAGAAATGACACATTCTTAGAGTATCCAGAATAGATTGGAAACAAATGTATTTTAATAATTGAGAAAATGAAAATGGAATGTTGATGTTTTGAAGATTAAACATCACATACATATTATGAGATATTTCTTTACTGTTTTATACTTGATAGATTGACATATCTGAGATTGACTAGATGGTACTTGATTTTCAGTCGACTACAAAATGCAATGCGAACCTCAATATCACAATCACGATTATAATAAAAACGAATGATACTGGTTCAATCTTCATGTATTCATCTCCCATTCAAACGAGTATTTTCTAATGTTCCATTGCTGAGACACTGTGATCCAAAATGACAAGTTTGTATGCGTAAGTCGAGAAAATAAGAAAGAAAAAAAGAAGAAAACTCGCGAAGGACTTCAAATACTTTTACTTCACATCGGATTAAAAATAGAAAAAAATAATAAAAGGAAGAAAACTCCTGGAGAGCTACATGTAATTATTTTGTTTCACATCTCATTAAATATTAATCTTTGTCCATCGTTTATTCAGAGTGAGATAAATATAAACGTTGTTTTTTTCTTATTTGTTTTATTAGATACATTAATATTCACAAGGAAGAATCAAGCAGTTTATTATCGTCTGAAACAGCTGGTTGAAAATAACACAAGTCTATTTCTGTAGAAAATAGTTGCAAAGTATTATTCGTTTGATTTACACTGAAGAATGTCTTTTGGAAATAGTTCGGACAATGACAGTGAGTCTTTCAGTAGTTCGGAAATATCGATTCCACGTCCAGTTCGGTTTTGGTTGATGCTATCATTCAATATCCCATCATTGATTTGTAGCTTTTGCCTTATCATTCATATTCTAATGAATCGAACCCATCGACATGCATTACATAATCATACAATTCTTGTCATATTAATCTTTGGTTTGCCAATTCAATTAATCGATATTAATTTTTATCTCATATTATTTTCTTATGGTTCTATTCAGCCATCAACACCATTTGTATGTCTTCTTTGGTGGTTCATTGATTATTGTTTCTATGTTGGTGGGATCGTTCTCATGGCTTGGTTAGCAATCGAACGACATATTTTCATATTTTATGATCGATGGGTTTCAAATCGAAGAGGTCGTTTTCTTTTTCACTATCTTCCTTTGATTATTATAGTCACATATATCCTTCTTTTCTATTTGATTGTCATTTTTTTTCTACCTTGTGAAAATATGTATTTTTACACAGTTCCCTTATGTGGTACCGCACCATGTTATGAATTCAATAATATTCTGGGTATGTGGGAATTTATTGCTCATACAGGTACACCAATTCTGTTAGAAGGTATTGCAAGTATTGCTCTTGTTTTACGTGTTCAAATGCAAAAACGACGGCTTCGTCAATCTAACCAATGGCGTCGACAACGGCGAATGATTATCCAATTACTTTTGGTTACAACCTTAAATATTGGTATTAATTTTTCAGGCAATTTAATACTTCTTGCACATTTATGTGGACTACCGCCCGAATATGGTGCAGAAGCTCAGCTTTATTTCTCTTTTCTTGATTACTTCGTTATTTTCCTCTTTCCATTCATATCTTTAAGTCAATTTCCAGATTTACGAAAGACAATGAAAAAGAAATTATTGGATCTAGTGCGAAGACAACCACATCGTACAGCCACTGTTACATATACAAGAAGAGATATACCAATGAATAGAATGACATGATCTAATACAATACATAACATATTTTATTTAACAATTCTGTTTATTTCTTCGTTTACTTTTGTGCGTTCTTCTCTATATTGTTATTCCTCCTTCTGCATGTTTTCTCTTAAGTATTGTGCTTTAGCGTGCTTGAATAGAATCATGTTCAGTGCATTTTTATGTAATTACTAATTTTTTTCAATAAACTAAACATGTCTAACAACTACATTCTTCTGAAATGGATGTGAGTGTTATGTTTTTCTCTTACACACACACGTTCAATGTATATTAGAAGTTATTTGTATGAGAGACTTCGTTACTGTTGATAAAAACTGAGAGTAGATGGATGAAATTGATCTTTTGTATTAACAACGCTTTTACACAAATATTTCTGGAAAATAATTGGTTTATAGAGATATATCATAGGTGTTACTCAATAAGATACCGCAAATGGATAACTTCGTCGGCGACATCTGTAAAAGATTTTTTTTTGTAGGATTTTATTATTGGATGTGTGATACAAACACACAACATCAATTTAAATGTGAACTATTCGGATGATTTTTAAATTAGCTTATGCCAACGTTATAAATATAAATTTTGATATTGTGAACGATGTATAGTGGATCAGTACTGCAATCTCATTTATGTAACATGGGGTTGTCTATTTCCTTCAGCCGTTGTGTGAACTCTTCTCTTTCTTACTACTAAACTAAATAATTCACGACGAAATTCGCTGAATGTCGCCAAGTAGATTGGAAGATTCAACACAGGATATGTGTACAAAACCATGTCAAACGTATTTAAGATGCGACGACCCACAACACTTGTAGTAAGGTTATTATAGAAATAACCGTAGGAAACTTGAGATGGTATGTTTAAAATGAACAGAAAGGTTGTAAGTATAAGCGTAATAGATATAGCTCGATGTCGAACACGTGAATTTTGTACCATAGATGTGCGTCGTAGTCGAATGAGATGGTTTATTGAAACACTGTTCAATAATATCATCAATAAGGAAGGTATACAAATACCAATAAAGAAAAACACTTGATTGTATGTTGGATTGAGAGTATAAAGATGTGCATCTCGGATGATCTGCCCATTAGCATCACGATAACATACAAATATCAAAAAGTGAAAATTATAGAGAGCAAAAAATACAACGATACCACTGATAATAATGAGCACGTTTTTTGATCGATTGAACCAAGTGTTAGGTTGAAGACGACTAAGAGATAAGTATCGATCAAAGCAAATGAATACACGTACCCATGCTGAGACTTGAATTATAAAATAATTAAAAAATGCAAAGAATTTACAAGATCCGATTGTATAAGAATAGCTCAATGTAAATCCTTGAATGATCTGTAAATAGTTATCTAAATTATAGCCATACAATCCGAGCATGTCAATGAGCACGATTGTGCGCATATAATGCAATGCTGGACGTGCCTGTACGTCACGGAAGGTTCGTCGACATAATATAATGAACGCCAACAAATTAAATAATGTACCAAAAATAACCATCAATAGACTGTAATAACCGTAAACAGTTATATCACTGATATATGAAACTGTAACTGTACTACTTGAATCATTTATGCTAATTGTCATGTTGTTATTGCTACTATTGACCATCGTGCTCAAAAAAATGGCAGATAATCTAGAAAATGATTAATAACATTTCCTTCTATGCCACAATTATTTATTCTCACTTCATATACATACATTACTACTTTCGATACTAACAACAGAAAATATAAAATTCTTCAATTGATGACAAAATAAATCTCAAATTCTGATATTTTGTGTTACATTTCTAATTTAGTAGAAATTCTAATACTTTAAAATAGAATTATAGTTCTATGCTCTTTGACAATTTAGCTTCAGAATTTTCGTGATACTCATAGATCAGTTTATAAATAGTCTGGAGACAAATTTTAGAATACAAAGTTTATTCGTACGATAACATCTCATTTCTTGAAGATTGCTGTAGATCTCTCAATTGTCAGTACACTTTGTACAGCACAATTTCATTCTTAATGCTGCGCAAAACAAATTTCTACCGATTGTATCTAATAAAGAATATCACTATAGAGAAAAAAGTATGTATCTATAGGTAAGTGAGCGATAATACTTTTCTTCTATCTTATACTACACCTACATTCATATTTTCAGATAAACATCTGGAATTGCTGTATCTTCTGCTTTTGTTTGAGAACATTTCTGTGTGTATTATACCTATCTCATTCTAAGCGAACTGCGAATAAAAACTTCTGACTGATCTCTCCAATGTAATGTGCAAAAAGTAAGACTTCGATAATATCTCCTTTTATTTAAATAAGAATATGAATGTTCTGTGTGTATTCTGTCAATTCTTCGAAGCGAAAAAAATATATTGTGAAAGATAAGTGTATAACATAAAGATATATATATATAAATATAATTGCTAGCGACAGAAAAACAAAGGGAACAAGAAAAGCATATAAACAACGGCAGTAAGAAATAAGATAAAAATAGAACAGAAATGAATTAATTTCAAGAACATTTTCTCCTAACAAAAAATGAAGTAAACTAATCATTTTGAGGATGACTGTGGATATTATATCTATTTTTTGTCTCACTTTCTTTGACGAAAATAAAAGGAGATTGAGTATCATCAAATCCATATTTTATTATGATAAAACGATCGTTCAGTGTCTTGGACAAGTAATCGCCTTACTGATAATTGTCAAATGGAATACAATAGCATATTGAAATAAGAACTATTTTGTTCAGATGATTTTTCATATCATTGAGAGACACAAACTAAGAGAATCTCGCTTCAGCAAACATCTTTTTTATCCAAAAATCATGAAACGTGACAATCCAACCGAGAAAAAAAAACATCACTATGATATTTAAACACTAATGGATAAGCATCACTTCTTTTTCCGCATGATTTATACATTTTCTCACCGACTTTGTTTTTAAGAATGATGCCATTATTAGTTTATTTTTAATCTACAATATTTTTCTCTATGTATCATTTATTTTTATACCTAACATCATATCAGCTACCACTGCTCTCACAGGTCTTAAATTCAAATATTCTTTTCAAGTTCATCATGATATTAATTTAATATAGATTATCATTGAATCAGAGCTGAACAATTCAACTCAACTGAATTACTGAGTTGAAATGAATTGAATCGGACATATCTTTTTACAGTTGATAAATTGTGTCGAGTTGAATTGAGTAAAATTTTGTGAATTGGAATAAATTGAACTGAGCATAATTCGCAAATACCTATGAATTGAATTGAATTGGATACTTTTTTGAGTTGAGTTGCCCAGCTCTGTATTGGGTGTGGGTGTGAGTGTGGACGAGTAGATGAAAAGAATACTCACATTCATACGATATTAGTAAAATAGGTTATTCCTTCTTCACTTATATGCGTATGCATTTATGATTGATTAATAAAAAAACATAAATGAATTTCTTAGATAATTATAATTATATTATATTGTGAGGCTTTTCTGGGCGTAGTTTCCTCATCCACCCAATATTGCCGTGATCTTTCAATACATCAGAATAATTCTGTTATAAAAAACGCATTGAATCTTGAGGGCGCGGGTATTCTATTTCATCTACACCCACATCCTCAAGATAATTTTCATCGATTATGTTTAGAAAAACACTGTGCAATAAATGCTCGTCATCTCTATGACAGTCTCTCTATAAAACCTAATTATTTAAAATAATTTTATATCAAAGAAAAATAGTATTCTTGTTTATTTTCGCCAAAAGTAAATCGGTTTAGTCAAATATTTTGTTAGTTTTATTAAAGCCTTCATTTTGTAAACAGTAGTTGAATATGCTTCTACTTTTTTTTGACAAAATCAGTTCAAATGATGATTATTTTCCGATAATAAAAATATTAAAATTGGTATAAAATTCTCGTTAATTTTATCAATTGTGAGATTTTGTATTTGAAGTCAATTGAAAATGTTCACTTTGTTTAATGAATTCTAAATTTATGTTAGAGAGTGATCAATCAAGTATTAATGTATGCATATTAAATGTAAAACGTAAGAATTCAATTACTTTTATAAATTCAAGTTTAATGTATTAAGTTGGTTTAACAGAAGAATATGGTTAAGAATTAACGAAAGAAAATTTTCATTTTTATAAAGAGTAAGTTTAGTAGAATTTGGAAAATATTTTCTACAAGAAATCATCGATTCTTCATTATTATCTTTCCCATAGATTGTATCAGATTTTCTACTAAACGACAGAAATAAAATTTCACATCATACTAAAAATAAGTGAATCTATTTCAACCTGTATGGATTTGTTGAATAGAAAATAACATGATAATCAGATGATTTGATAATATCGTATGAAAATCATTCTCCATACAGTGAATAGAAAATGAAGTTAACCAATAAAAACTTGAAGGATATACGTGTTTGTGTGAGATGAATATAATATTCATCTATACCTCATAGTCATACCCTGAATTGCTGACTTGAGCGGAATTAAACAACAAATCAAACTTAATGAATTAAACTAAATTGACCCACTCACACCCTCATTTTCATTTTAAAAATTATAATGTGGTTTCTGTGTCTCGAGAGACACAAGTGTGGATCGAACTCAACGGCATTGCAGTGTCGAGACAATATCTAGCACATCAATCATCCAAGTAAACTCGAATGGTCAGCGCCGGCTTTCAAACCGACGAGAACAAATATTACACTTTGATCTAAGCCTATAAAAGACCGCGAAGCGATAAGACAACAGTCAAATTCAATTGATTTATCTTCACACTGGTCATATACATTATTAATATGACTCATATGCGATGAATATTTCGCAAGAATACCATGTAGGACGTAGATGTTGGTGTGGATGAAGTAGAATCTATACCTGGCTTCGAATTGGAACTGAGCAGATAAATTAATTCTACATTTGTTTTTGCCAGTGTCACATAAGCTACCATAAACGAAAACAAAATTCGGCATTTCAAATTTCTGATTCATTTTCCCCTCTATTTTCATAAGAACATTCTAGTACCAATTCTGAATTATTAGTTTGAAAACCTTTTATCTGTTGCTTTGATAGAAAGTACATGCTATTTTTTGGTTTTCATTTATATTTGAAGTCGAATTAATGTACATTACTAATTATTATGGAGTCATAATAAATCATAAATTATTTATGATTATAGAGATTTATCTATAATATTTTTTTTGTCTGTAATTTACATGCATAATTATATTTTTCATACTATATATAGAATAAATGAAATGATAGAGTTATTATTATGATCCAATAGAATATTTCTATACTTTTTCTCTAAGATTTATATCCGTAGATTATTTGAAAATTCCAAAATATAATTCTGGGAAAAATTTTCTTTTCTTTCTCTACTTACAGACGTCATGTAATCCGTAGAAATAAGAAAAAAATAATAAGCACTCGCTTGTGTGTTCGTCCGCGGATGACGAGTCATTTTTATTCTTCCAAGATATTCTAGTCGCGAGAAGGAACTCTTTCTCTTTCATTCTATCTCTTCGTTGCATTTCAAATTGACTTCCTTTTTACACGACTATATCATACAACGATAGAACGACAGAAACGTCACATAATCTATTTTAATTTCACAATAAAAATTGAACAAATAAAATAAATATTCTAGCATATTAAATCATTTTTAGATGGGTTGCGGTTTTAGTAATATAATTGTAATTAATCTTAATCGAAATAATTCATTTTATTATACTGGTGAATATGTAAATGGAACTGTACAATTAAATATTACGGATGGAAAATTAGAAGCAAATGAAATATATATAAAATTAATAGGTGAAATTGGTTATACAACAACTCGTACTGTTTCAGATGGTAGAGGCAATACACATACACAAACACAATATCATCATGTGCCTTTTTATTTTTCTAAATTTACCCTTGCACAACCTGAAGTAGAACAACAACAACAACAACAATTAGTTTATAATGAAGGACAATATTCATGGCCATTTCAAATTCTTTTAACTGAACATCTTCCGCCGACTATCAATCGTCCTCAATCATATCCACATGTTCGATACTATCTACAAGTTGTTATAGATAAAGTATGGTATAAATCAAATACAAGAGAAACAAGATATTTAAGTGTATTTCCTCATGTTAATCTATTACAGAATCCTCAATGTTTAATTTCAACTACATTTGGTAATAAAAATAGAAAAGATATTATTTTAAAAGGAATTTTAAATAAATTAGGAATGATTCCTGGCGAATCAATTATTGGCACGTTAGAAATTGAAAATCCACGTAAAGTATTAATTAAATGTATTAATGTAATTTTATTACAAAACTATCAAATTGGAGCAAATTCACGAAAATTTAAGATATTTGAAACAACATTACCAGAAATTATTAATCTTAAACATGAACAAATTCGAGAAACATTTTCTATAATAATTCCTCCTCTTGTATTACCTCCATCATATAACTTTCATGGAGGTCTTCAAGCAGTTGCCAATGTTCATATTCATTATCTAATTAAATTTACAGTTATAGTCGAAGGGATATTTGCTGATTTTGATATTGATATACCAATTATATTAGGAACAGAACCTAATCCTAATCCTTATCCAGATCAACAACAAATATTTCATTCTGTAACTGCTGCTGAAGTTCCGAATCATGGACAGTCGGGATTTAAGGACAATGATCCACCACCTGACTATGAATCTGTCGTACGAAATATGTAAAATATTAAGTCGTCAAACATGTACATCTTCTTTTATGTTAAATTATCTGTTTTTTTTAAGATTGTCGTCTTGTAAATCTTTATTGTTTCAGTTCTACTATAATATATTTTTCATAGTTTCTTATTTTCATTTTCAAATTAAAATGTGGTTCCTGTGTCCCGAGAGACACAAGTGTGAACCGAACTCAACGGCACTGCGGTGTCGAGACGATCACTAACACACCAGTAAATATGACTCATATGTGATGAATATTTTGCAAGAAGGAAGAAAAAATTTCCCTTGACTCATAGATATAAAGTTGATTCATAGGTATCCAATGATTACCCTACTAACGATTATGGCATGATATTACATATAGAAGACAACTGTAATCGAACTGCGACATCTTTCTATTTTATTTTATTTTAAGAAAATATTGTTCTGGTAAGTCAGTGTTAACACGAGCCTGCATCTTTTTATCATCGCAACATGTATTTAATAAGTTGAAATCTTTACCTCTTTTAGTAGTTGTAATAAACAACTTCTCTCAAAACACTATGGAATGCGACATCTAGTTTACTTTTACATATATCGTATCGATTAAAGAAAAGAAAACGAATGAAAAATGTAAACGCAAGCAAGATGTGGTGTCCTTCAATGTTTTGTGGGAAATTTTTTTCTATAAATTTACGAAGCAATATATTTAATATAAGCAATAATAGTCATAAAGATGTCACGGTACGTTAAACAATTAGCATGTCGATTTCATCCAGAAGCAATATTGATTGAAGATTATCGTGCTGGTGATATGATTTGTCCAGAATGTGGATTAGTCGCTGGAGATCGAATGATCGATGTTAGTTCTGAATGGCGTACATTTTCTAATGATAGTGATACTAAAGATATGAGCCGTGTCGGTGCTGCACAAAATCCATTGTTTAGTACCGATAATTTTCATACTTTTACGACGTTAGGAACAGGTGCTGGAGCACTTGATGAATCTGGTAAACAAAAATATACTAATAGATCTAATCAAATGTCATCTGAAGATAAAGCATTAAAAACTGGTTTTGATACTATTCGACAAATGGCTGGACGTATTTCTTTATCAACTCGAATTATTGATCGTGCATGTTTAGTTTTTAAACAATGCTATGAAAATAAATGTGTACGAGGTTATTCACAAGATGCAATTGCTGCAGCATGTATTTATATAGGTTGTCGACATGAAGGTGCACAACGTACAATTAAAGAAATTTGTGCAATTGCAACAAATGCATCAAAAGTAGAAATTGGTCGATGTTTCAAAAAAATCATTAGAAAATTAGTAGATAATAATCAACCTGAATCCATGGATACTAAGAATTTGATACCTCGTTTTTGTAGTCAACTTCAACTTAACGAAGAAATTCTTATTAAAAAAACAGCTATTCATATTGCTCAACAAGCAAAAGAATTTTGTGATATACAGAGTCGTGCACCAGAATCAATTGCAAGTGCATCGATTTATATGGCTTGTGCTGCTGCTGATGACCGGCAGCCATTGAAAGATATAGCAACTGCAACTGGTGCAGCAGAAAATACAATTCGACAAGTATATAAAAAATTATTACCAAAAGCTGCTGAATTATTTCCAAAAGATTTTATATTTAAATGTCCATTGACTAATTTGCCAAAGTAATAAAAAAATAAAATCCATTTTTGAAAGATGGATTATGTTCTTTCGATTGTGTATATAATACTATTGCATATCTCAATAGACACGAATACTTTTTTTCATTGTTCATTTTTATTTTTAAAGGATAACTTGTTTCTTAAACATTATCTAAAGTCATATAATAAAGAAGTGTGATGTTTTCTGTATTTTTGTAATTTCATAATATCAATACTGTATGTTGTAACGTAATGAAGAAAAGAAAAGAATTACACCATCTACAAACACATACAACTTAAACATGATTTCGATAAGAATTAAAACGAGACGAGCCATGATCGATGACTAACACAACCCTGAAACAATGTACTATCGTCTTGAGAATACACTAGTTTTATTTATTTTTGAGCAGCATGCCTCCAACTCTCTCAAAATGGTTAGAATCTTTGACACAAAAAGTAATTTTAAATGCACAATAAAATAACGCACATACGATATAAATAGTGATATGAATAAATAAATGCATTTTACAACAAAATCTTGAAAATGTAATATACAAGTGTGTTTATTATGTTTGTTCATCACCCATACTCACTCTTGTTGCTCGTCGTTTCTTATCGGTCTCTGTAATTCCTGTTGATGCTGTTCTTTTCGATTAGTTTTGCAGGGTATTATCCAAGGTATTGCTCCTCTCAACAGTAGCGTACCCGCAATAAAAAATATCATTGCAGCCAATGCAAGAACACAAAATTTAAACTTGGATGTTTTGTTCCAATGCCAATCCCAAAGTCCAGCTGATCTTTGATTAAGAGGAGGACCATAACATATATATGTTTGATTGATCTAGATACAATCATCAAAAATTTCATAGAATGATTTAATTAATACATAGGACACTACAAAAGTTTTTTCATCAGCTCTTAGAATAAATACTCAAAGACTGATTGTAGTGTATTTTTTTAAAATATTGTCTTTCAACATCAATGTATTTGCGCTTTCGATTATTTTTCGGAATCCCACGTAATTGATTTTTGAGTTTTGGGAATAAACAGAAATCGCAGAAATTATGATGAGCAGAATATAAAGAAAATAGCCACTATTCTTTTGTTAGAACTTTTATTTCGATGAAGTTTGGTTGCATGGGAATCAGTTGACAGATGTTCGAGGACGACTTGAACTGACAATATCTTCAACATTTATATTATTTCGCTGGAATTCATGAAACCAATCTTTCAGTCATATAAAATCATAATGCGAAATTGTTTACGTGGAAGTTAAAAACTCATATCGCAAATGATCTGATAGGTAATATGTGGGAGTCTGAAATATTACACATAATTCTAAATATGTTTAGACATTATAGTATAATAGATGTTCTCAAATTATCACTTTTACAAGAATCAGACGAAAAAACTTTTGTAGTGCTCTGTGCATTAAATAAAGAAGAAAAGTAGGATTGTACCTGATATTTCTGTGCTTCATCCCATGCTTGTTCCTTAAGACCTTTTGATAAACCTTCTCTCACTAAAACATAGCTTCTTTCATCTTCGTCCAGCACAACGACATCCCACACACCTTGATATTTCTTTCCACGCCACTCGATGTTAACAGAATTGACTTGACACTGACGGCTGACATATCTATTTAGTTTGAAAAACTCTCTCCAAGCAGTAACTATCCATGCAGCAGTACAAAAATAGGTGACAATAATAGCAAATACATGGCGTATTTTATTCCAATCAACCATTTTTTCAGAGCATCTCTAAAAACACATAACAGTAGTAAAGGATGCAGAGAATATAAACTCATTAATCATTTACAAAAAGCCTTTTGTGGAGAATTTATTCAAATATGTATCGCAATGTTCAGATTCATAATGAAACAAAAGAATTTTTTGTGAACAAAGTTAATCATAAAAATATCTAATAAGATCTTTTCTATACATTATAAATATCGAAGGTGTTGTAATAGTGGATAAAGGAGTAAGGTAATGTTACCGTACCTCGAGAAGTGGTGGACATCCTTTTAAATGACACCTCTTTTGTCTATTTTACTAATACGCGATCTTTTTCTCCCCTACTTCCTGCTTCTTCTTTCTTTCCTCTCGATATATTTTCTTTCTCTAGTCTCTTATAATAACACGTATCATAGAAATACGAAGTGTAACGTTATCATCATTATATTCCAGTGTTATTCGAATAATTCACACCATTTCTCCTTTATTAACTTATATACATCGATCAGAAGCATATTATATCTCTCTTTTCCGTTACAGTTACTATATGGACTAAAAAGGAAAATCATCAAATCTATAATCATATTACTTTTTTTTTGAATATTTACTATCATATAGAATAATGGAAAAGCTAATCATTACAATGATAATATATCTGATTTTTCATTAATATACTACAATTATTAATTAATTTACTTAAATAAACAATATAGAAATCTTTCAAATGCATCGGTTATTTTTTTTTCTTTTCGGCGCATAAATATTTATGTTACAATAAAATTTTATTAAATACAGCTTCCGAACTTTATAACTACAACAGCAACTAAATCATATCTTTTGAATTTTTTAAAAAATTATGTCATTGTTACAATATATTAAAACTTAGTTTAAATTTTGCCGAAATCTATCGAAGCGAGAAGAATAATTAGAGTCTATAACTTCACATGAAATCATCTAACTTAAAAAACAACAGTAAATGACGTCATGTATTTTCCTCTACAACTACGTATTGAAGAAGTATTTGAGAATTTCAATGATTTTCATTAACAATAGAAAAATATATACGTTAAAATATTCTTAAATAAATTAAAATAAAGAAAACTTATGACGAATTTTATATAAGTACTTCATACCTGAGAAAAAACAACAATTGAAAGATTGTTGTCTAATTGATGTAAAAAATAAAGCGATGGCTATATTTTGAGTTTAATCAAACGACGATGATAGCGAACCGAATGGCTAAAATATATATCAAGTTAGAAAAGCCAATTTTCCATACGGGATATAGAGGGCGGTAGAGTACGCCAAATGAACTCAAGTTAAACAGAGTTTTGAAAATTTTGTCGCAAATATTTTTAAGCAATAACAACGGTGGAGATAAGTTGTCAATATAGTGAGCTAAAGAAAGCATTGTCATCTTTGATGAATATATCTTCCATCATTAAAATCTCATATTCAATTACATCCTATATACAAATCATACAGAAAAAAAATTCATATACGTACTGTATCATCATTATTAACAAATTTAAATATAAATAAATCTTTATTAGCATTTTAATCAATTGTAACATCATTAATTATTACAAAACAAGGTATAACAACATTAAATATAACATCAACGTTTACGAAAGAAAAACAACAAGATACATTTTTTACACCTTACGAAAAAAAATCTTAATTTATTTCTACAACATCATTTTGATTTTAACAAAATTTCTTTCTCGATAAATTTTCTTCTAAAATATTATCATTGATTAGAATATACAGATTATCTCTTGAATAATTCCTGATTATGAATTCATATTATTTTGCTTTTTATTTTTATTTATTCAGAAAACTTTTCTATACATCTATAACAATGAAGATAAACACGACAATGATTGAAATTTAATATAAAAGATTGATTAGAGAAAACGTTTTTATACATATTTACTCAAGATAGGCTATGAATTTACTCTACTTTCGATCATCTCGCACCAAAACTTAGGCACATTATTTTCATAAGTCGATAATGATCAGAACGAGAATCTAGTGCAAAGTTAATAATCAATTTGTGACTAAACCGTGCAGATTGTTTGTAATATAATGTTGAAAAATAAATTAAAAAATAATAACTGAAATAACTTGATTTTATCTGTTTTTTAGCTATGAACAATCGAATTAGTGTAGGAAAATATTTGTTTTAGAAATGATCGATGAACACGCGTAATATGTCATTTTTTGTTATTATAAAAATCAATATATAGAATTGTTTAGTTTAAATTTTTTTTATGTAAAGTGGAGTTGGTAGATTAGCATCGGTCGCACTGTATACGGCTGCTTGTTTGAATTGACATGGAGTTTCATGCCAGAGATAGCGAATACCATAGATTTGTTGTGATACTCAGAGGGGTTTTCAACGAAGCTGGAGCAGCTATCCATATATTGTCGTTTGTGCATTGAGCGCCTAAGCAGCAAACCTACGTATAAACATACTAGTTATTAGAAGCAATGGTAAATCAGTTTTTGTAATTACCTCGAACCCATTAGGATTACGTAATTCGATACCAGTTACCGACGTATAGGTTACGTCAATTGTTGCACTACCACAATCGATGTGACAGTCGATAGCCAACGTCAGATTTGGGGCGAGGGTGGATACTTTTTAAAATTAAATTTTAATATTTTTTCAGGAGAATATATTCAAACATACCCTCCAGGATCGTCACGTAAATCCATTGCCGCTGCCATGAATACATTAGGTACCACATTATTAGGCACATAGCCAACGTATCCAAGGGAAGCCTCCGATAACGGTACCACTAGTATCACTTGTCGATAACTACAAATAGTATTCTTTTTCTCTATTTAAAATAAAAGAACGTTTTCTTACTTGGACAAAACCAAATGGAAAAGTAAGCGACGAAATACCTCCCGTACGTGTATTCCATATTTGTCGCCAAGATTGAATCATTTTCGAGAATGTGCACACATACTTGTCTCGATTGTGACCAGCATTCGATTCACCTTGATACCAAATTGTGGTTGACCATATGGTTCTATGGCCACTTTTTCCTTCCTATTATAAATGAAATTAAATTCAATTGAAAATTATCTTGCAATACTCACGTTGAAATACCACAACCTATTAAAGCTTGTGGTGGCATCCACACTTCAATGATTGTACCTCTCCAAGATGTTGCGATGAGTCCAATCGGTCGACCACCCAAGCCAACATGAATCATACGATGGACCACCAACACTGCTTGGACCTGCTACGGACCATGATTGTGTGATTTGAAGAAGTTCTTCGACTGGTGTAGGGGACGATCGAAGAGAAGCAGTAAATAAACGCGTCTTGGGATAATTAGCAGCTTGAGCAATTTTCTCTGATGCATTAAAATTATCAACAATAGCCATTTACATATTCGATTGACCTGAACAAATCCAAACATCACCGAAGAGTACGTCGTTGAGTGAAATCAATACCACTGAACCATTTGCTACTGGTTGAGTAACAATTACTTCAAAAGGACCTTCTTCAGTTTCAGCATCGAGTGTTGTTGACCAGATGCTTTCACCCAATTTATTCACTGCAACAGGACCACTGATTGTATGATAGAATTTATTATTTATCGATAATATTGTGACAGCATTCGTGTCACCATAGCCCCAAACGACAGCACGCTGCGGAGCACGTTGCAAGACCATATGATCTTGGTAGTAGTTTGCAAATCGAATAATTCCATGACCTTGAATAGCAATCGAAAATTATTTTAAATACATATAATAAAACAATTTCTCTCACTAGTAAATGCACATAAAACCAAGAGCAATAAACTTGCTCTAACAAACATTATCGACACCATGTCGAGTTTGATGTCTCCTCTTCTTTTCTAGGTGAGAGTTGTGAAAGAAAAAATATATTTGTAGTATTAAGTAAACGAAGATAAGAGCTGTAAGTCACACATCTAACATACTTGCTAACTAAAACTGCGTATGATAAATATAGATACGAGATCTTTTTTTGTTAGAAAAGCAAATATTTTGTTGTGTTAGAAATTGAGACAAGTATCCACGAAGGTTGTGGATGTGTGTGAATGAATTCATTTGTCTTTTTGAAATAGCTAGTTAAATTGGAATATTCAACGTGAGAATAAATGGAAAGACAGGATAGAGGGAAAAAAACAACAAAAGATTAAGTCATATGACAGGAAATAGATTGTCAATACAATTAATTGAGCGTGTAGAATATATGAAGATCTTTTTATAATAGAAAGTATTATCGGTTAGGTGCGAAGCAGAAGAAAAAGAGAGATAAAGAAGAATGAAATCACGTCAACCGAGTGGATGGTATAAGTGTTAGTTGAATTCATTTTTACTTCACCCGCATCCACAACCCACCCCCTCATTTAAATCTATGGTATTCTAAATGACATATGATTATGAAAACAAAAGCTTGAATTAATCAATAAGATTTATTTAAAAAGAAAGTACCCATCACCATAAAATCAATAAAAAGAAGTCCAGTCACAAATAATGTTTAACAATATTGTGATAAAGAAAACATGCACATGTTTAACACAAAACGAACATTTATGAAAAATAATAAAATAAGTAGAAAAAAAAGAAAATTTAAAGGAACAAATAAAGAAAAAAAGAAATTATTGATCACCAAAAAAGTTTTAAAACAAGTCCAAAGCTGTATAAACTTTATATAAAAATATATTATATTTATATATTGTCTTGTATAGTAGAGTGAAATAAATGTTGTTGATTTTACACATCTAGAAATATCAAAAAATAAAAAAAACTTATTTAAATTTTTCAAATGAAACGCAAATATAGAAAGACAGTTTGTTGAATCAATTTCAGACAAAAGTCCCTTGTTATAACGTTTTGAAGTTCATTACTTAACCAATGAACTAATTTCTTTGAGACTTAATACCTAATACATAGATTGTGGTGGTCGCCAATAAAATAATCTGAGAAAGTATTTTCTTCGTGGAGCTACTACCAAATTAAGTTATAAAAAAGTCTATTGAATCTATCGTGTTTGGACCGAAATTGATCTAATCAGAAGTCGAAGGACAATTTTTCGAAGAGAAATTAACTGTACAAGAAAGACGAACTTATTTCACTATTTGACTAGTACAGTACATGCCGAAAAATGAGAGCATCGTGAGGGTGTGGGTGTTTGTATTATATTCTTTCCACACTCACACGCATTCACCGGCATTTTATCACAATTGCTATAGTCTCTAGTACGAAAGAAAAGAGCAAAAAAATCTTGTTTTGAAACTTACATTGACATATTTTATGCGTTGTACTGCAAAATAGATTAGTGCCACAATCTAAGTCGGATTGACATTTGTTGTCTTTAGCGCATGTATTTGAACAAACTGTATGACCACAATCAGTATCAATTTCGCCATTGTTAAAATTGCCATCACCACACGATGGAGCTAAAAATAGATATAACTTTACACTTTACAAGAAGGATCTTTTACGGAAAAAATCCGTTTTTTTTGTTTCAAAATTCGTATGAAAAATATAACCTTGGTATTAGCATGGTGTTTAATTAAAATTAGTTTTGGTAGATTTAAACTAAGAATGGAATGATTTGAAGGATTAAATGAAGAGACAAACCATATTCGAATTCAGTAACGATCAAAAGTTCAGGGCAATTGTTATATTATGGAGGTAGTTTTCCGCATAATCCATGAAAAATATGAAAATAGGAATCTGAACAATTGTCTCAATAAGTTATAAATTAAAAACATAAATATTCTGTTGAAATCAGTTATTTGATTCTTTACTCAAGAAATTATATTTTATTATAATTAATAAAAGTTTAAAGGATGTGTCACATCTTATTATTTGGAATTTAATGTATTTTGTCCTTTTCAATGAAATCTATCTGTCTTCTTTCTAATATCCTATGAAGTCAACTGAACAACTTTCAACTAATGACATCGTTCTTTCTCTTATACAAGATAATTTATCATACTAAAATAGTTCTATTGTGAGTGACAAGAAAAGACAGTTAGGTCTCATTCAAAAAAGTAAAATCTCTTCTATAAAATATATTAGAAGCAAAATATTAAATTTACATTATAGAATTTACCGAAGTTAAAATTATAGGATAGTATACTGATAAAATTTTCTTAATTGTTTCCTTTTTTAATGGAAAATTCATTACAAAAAAAGAAATCTTTTATTTTGTTAAGTTTTAAGAGTTATTCCAACAGTGTACTTAAAAGTTAAGAATTCAAACAACAATTTGCTTCAAATGATCATACAAATAGTATGAGAGACCAGCTACATGATCTTTTATGGAACGATAAAAATGCTTTATCGATGATTGATAGTAGTTTTTTTTAGTTTAGTTTAAATCTCTTAGGTAGAAAATGCAAAATACTGAAAGTCTTATAGATTGTGAGAAATCTCTCCTAACAAATTGAGTCTCGTTCTATAGAACATCATGTAACTGGTCTCTCATACTATCTATATAAACAAGTGAATTAGACCCATATTACAAAATATGAAAAATTATGAGTTGACATCTTAAATAATTGAGAGTGATCAACGTAAAGTACTATTGAAGATGAAATTATATCTTATAAAAGTTTACAAAACACAGAGCAAAAGAAAAATAATTTCATATAAACTATTTCAGCTATTCTAAAACTGCTAACATTCTTTTTTTTTAAGAAACTTTTGAAACATTCTGTATGAAAGACTTCTTGATAATTGTTTCATTATGAAAAATATCTCAAAATTTTGTTCGATTCAAGAAAATTATTGATATGACGAAAAGTCAAGTAACTGACTTTGAAAGAATATTTCCATTGTTGGCTTCTAGTTCGTTCGGAGTACTGTTCAAATGACTATCTCATGTCTTTTACATTTCATACAGAAGAGAAATACCAACCGAATAAAATGCTTCTTAAACTTTTGATTAACAACTTTTACTCAGACACCAATAGAAATGTGTGTCGGTGAAGTAAATCTTTGGATAGAGATGGCATTTAGAAAACAATCTTAACTTACGTTGACACGTGTTCAATGATTTGTGACAATTGCCGTTAGCACAATCTGAATTGTAAGTGCAAGCTTGATTCAAAGCACATCCGTTACAGCCACCACCACAATCTGTATCGGATTCGCCTTGATTCTTATATCCATCAGAACAAGTAGCCGCTAAAAAATAGATACGAATTAACAGTTTCGAAAACAAATCATATTAAATATGAACATTTCAATTCAGTAAATGGATTAACCACAATTCTATCGATAACACAAGAGATGGTAAAAAAGTGATGCATTATAAATAGTTTAGTTACAAGGATTTAAAACATATACCTCATACTGATACATAACGTATTCAATATAAATATCTCACGAATTTTCCATCTCTTAACAATAGAAAATCGTTTCAGTGAACTACACATTGATACAATCAAAAGATATAGATAAAAACTTTAGTTACCTTGACATAAATGCGTTGCTAGAACACAATTGACAGAGGAACAATCTGAGTATGATGTACAACCTTTATTGTTACTACATCTGGAGGTACAGGTGTTGCCACCACAATCAATGTCGGTTTCATCTTGGTTCTTGTTTCCATCAGAACAAGATGGCGCTAAAAAAATAAACACCAATTTATATTATAAATATACGTCTTATATTAAAAATTTATCATTTTCACTTAGTAAACAAACCATTGATCAATCTATTATCAGTTAGTTAATGAAGTATCACAAGTATACTTAAGATAAAAATAGAAATAGACGAATCAACCTTATCTTTCAATTAAATCTAGTTCGAGTCATGGCCTAACACCAGCCAATTTTAAAGAAACACTATCAATGACGTTTCCTATTACAAAAACAATTTTTCATTTTTCATTAATAATGAGACTAAACAATGTTCTCATCATATTTCAATGAATTTCACAAAATATTTTATGATACGATGATCTTTAATCATTATCGAAGCATCTCTTATCGTCAAATCATAAATCCACTGATGCTTTATCAAAAATTTCTAACTCAATTAAATTATTTCCTCTTTTGTTTGATACAAAACAGTAACAGATTTTCTATGTCCTATGTAAATATATATTAACAAAAAGAAAAAATCTTAGAACCAAAAAGTTTTTATTAAGCTAAATCATGATTTCTTTTATACTAGATTTCAGTACACTATACTTTGTTTATACATCAAAACTCTGACTCAAATTCGTTGATTTTCGAAAGGAAATTGACAAAACTAACAGTATTGAGTATACCTATGTCATTTTCACATTGACAATGCATCGAACAATGTCTCAGTAATATTTACTTGAGACTAGGCTTGGGTGTGGATCTGTGATGGATATAAAACCCACACCCACCCTCCGACGAAAGAAATTTGCAGAAAATCATCTTACTTGCACATTTCTTCGTTGTTGTGTGACAGTTGCTGTTGGCACAATCTCCATTTATTGAGCAAGCTTGCGGAATAACACATGTTGCACCACACACACCACCACAGTCAACGTCAGGTTCATTTTGGTTTTTATACCCATCGTCACAAGATGGAGCTAAAAAATAAATATCAATTCATATTCTTCCAATACAATTTAGAAAAAAGAAGAAATCATCTTTTTAATCTAAATAGCAAATCATTGCTCCTTATCAAATAAATACTAACAAATGAAAATATCGACAAATAGAATTATTCAAGCTAAGAATATTTAGTAGTACCACTTTATTTTCATATTCTTTCTCTTTTTATTCTACTGTTTCTTCACTGTGTTTCTCTCTCTCTCTAAATAACTCTTTTTTATAAGTAAAGTAACTAAATGAATATTATTGTTGAGGAAGTAGTTGTACTATTTATTCTGTTTGTCGTCACAAATATCTTCAACTTAACAAATAGTTAAAAATCATTTCAATATTTATCGAATAAGAAGATTGTTTAAAAAATCTTTATTTACCTAAACATTTCAACTGTGTTTTATGACAATTGCCGTTGGTGCAATCTCCATTTTTTGCACATACTTTGTTCAATGCACATGTAGCACCACACGTCCCACCACAATCAATGTCTGTTTCGTCTTGGTTCTTATTTCCATCACCACAAGATGGAACTAAAAAATCAATATTAATGCAGACTTTTCTAATACAATTTAGCAAAAAGAAAATGAAGATTTTAGTTGAGTAAATAGATTATTATTTCGTCTATCGGTAATAAAATAAAGCATATTGAAAGTACCAAGAAAAATCTCATTTCTATATTAATACTTTCATTTGGATGATATGATCATCATCTTGTTCGTTTATCTCTTTGTTAAAACAAAGTTGAATTATATTCTGAGAACATCTTAAAATGAAACTAAGTCTTTGCAAAATGTCTGTGTTACCTTGACATGTGTGTAATGTTGTATGACAATTGCCGTTGGCACAGTCTCCATTATTTGTACATCCTTTGTTCAATGCACACGTAGCACCGCACACACCACCACAATCGATATCACTTTCTCCTTCGTTTTGATTACCATCACTACAAGATGGAGCTAAAAAATAAAGATACATTTTATTTTTTTCGCAAAAAATATGTGATAGAAATTCATATTTGAGTTTATTGAGCAAAGAATTATGCCTTTGATCGATAGTTATCAAGACAGTAACGAAATGAAGGATTGTAGCGATGAAGAGAAAAACACATAGATCCGTAGCTGTGAAGTAGACGTGTTATGTTATAATTAGCATAAGCATCTCCATATCTTAATATTAATACTAAGGTCTCATCATTGCTGGAACAAGAGTTAATTAATACCAAGATATTAGTATTAAATTGTCACTATTATTATTAATTATAATAAGATCTTGGTATTAGTGAACTCTAATCTCATTAACGGCACAGTATTATCATTCGTTTTACTACCAATGTCTAAAGCATTATCATTTTTTTGTAGTACTAATGTTAAGATAATATCTCTATGCCAAAATTCTCAGAAAAAATAGAAACAGCGCGACTTACTTTGACATGTCTTTAATGTTGTGTGACAGTTGCTGTTGGCACAATCTCCATTTACTAAGCAGGCTTGCAGAATAACACATGTTGCACCACACACGCCACCACAGTCAACGTCAGGTTCATTTTGATTCTTATATCCATCGTTACATGATGGAGCTAAAAAATAAATATTAACTCATATTCTTTCAATACAACTTAGAAAAAAAAAGAAATCATCTTTTTAATCTAAATAGCAAATCATTGCTCCTTATCAAATAAATACTAACAAATGAAAATATCGACAAATAGAATTATTCAAGATAAGACTATTTAGTAGTGCTACTTTATTTTCATATTCTTTCTCTTTTTGTTCTACTATTCTTCAGTATGTTTCTCTCACTCGCTGTAAATAACTCTTTTTCATAAGTGAAATAACTAAATGAATATTATTGTTGATGAAATAGTTGAACTACTCATTATGTTTGTCGTCACAAATATCTTCAATTTAACAAATGGTTAAGAATCATTTCAATATTTATCGAATAAGAAGATTGTTTAAAAAATCTTTATTTACCTAAACATTTCAACTGTGTTTTATGACAATTGCCGTTGGTGCAATCTCCATTTTTTGCACATACTTTGTTCAATGCACATGTAGCACCACACGTCCCACCACAATCAATGTCTGTTTCGTCTTGGTTCTTATTTCCATCACTACAAGATGGAGCTAAAACAAAAATGAAGATTTTAATTCAGGAAACAGATTATTATTTCTTCTATGAGGAATGGAATAAAACATATTGAGAGTAACGAAAAACCATTTCATTTCTATATTAATACTTTTGTTTGGATGATATGATCATCATCACCTTGTTCGTTTATCCCTTTGTAAAAAAAAGTAGAATTATATTCCGAGAACATCTTAGGATGAAGAGTCGAACTATTCAATCTATTTATCGTTATAAATATGTTTTGTTAATAAATGAGAGATAATAAACTCATTAAAATGTATATTTGTAGAATGAAACTAATTGTCTGAAAATGTCTGCGTTACCTTGACAAGTCTTGAGTGTTGTATGACAATTGCCATTAGCACAATCTGCATTTGTTGAGCATGTCTGAGTGAGACCACATTTGGTTGGACAAGGACCGCCACAATCGATATCACCTTCTCCTTCATTTTCATTTCCATCACCACAAGATGGATCTAAAGAAAAGAAAAGAAATTTATATTTTTTTTAATGCAAGTTCAGTATTGGACACACATCTTAGTTCCAGTGTATTTATTATAACAATTGCGTATCCATTGAAAGTTATTCCTTTTATCTTTTTTAATAGAAACTTTTAGTGGATAATGAAAGCTTGATAGTGGTATGTTTCTTTTGTTTTACTTTCCGGTATGAGTAGAACGTCTGAGAATATAAAAAGTATTGTTTTACCTCATCGATGTGCTGCCCTAGTTGACTAGAAAGAATGTACTGGTAGGACTGTTTGTCGAATAACAATATTCAATAGAAATATATTTGCTTTTATCTATAGAATTACTATGTTTTACAATTGAGTATATTAATTCATGTGATTAAATAGGTCTAATAGGAAATTTTGATGAAGAAAAACATTTGAAAATATTGTTTAGAAATTTTTCTGGTAATATAATTACATTGTGCATGTTTCATCTAAAGTATATTGAAAGTTTCTATAAGAGGATGAAACAGACTTAAAAGAAGTAGGTCTGATGTACCTGTCTGCCTGTCTATGATTCTGCTCAGTCCGTCTGTATTGGTCTGTGTACATTCTGACATATGAATATTACGATAATTTATTCATCAAAATCAAAGCTCTCTTCATAAAAATGAAGAATGTTAGAATAATCAAATTTTATCACTTAGTTTTGTAGATAGTTGTATTTATATAAAACATGGGAAGTTTCTTATTTTGATGCAGTTTAATATAGCATCGACTACTCTATTGAACCGTGTAGTTCATATTATACGCTCTTTGGTTTTACTAAAAAAAATATATGAATCTCAAAGAGTAGCCAAAAATGTTGTTTCCAAATAGTGAATATCGAAAAAACGAGTGGAGAAAATTTTAATTTTGCATCATATAACATGTTTAATTGAACACAAAATATATAAGATACAGCGTGAAAAAGCTCGACAATTTACACATTGAAACTTTTCCTAATTGTGCAAGAAATATGAAAATAATAGTACGATATCCATTTTCACATGATCAAAAGTTAGCAACTCAAAATATAAAAGAAACGATCTTATGTATTTTGTTTTAATTAAATGTATTGATGCAAAATAAAAATTTGCCCCATTTGTTATTTAATATGTGCTATTAGGAAATCGTTTTTTTGATTAGAACCAAAAAATATAAACCGTAAACTATATGATTCGACAGACTAGTTGATGTTCTATCAAATTGTATCAAAATCAGAAACTTATAATGTTCTACATAAATACAACAATTTACACGAACCTATTAAAAATAACTCAGTCGATCTGTAACTAAAAGAAGGATGAAAAATATGATCATCAAGGCTTCCAAATCACCTAATTTAGTCAGATGATTTCTAGTTCTAAATGCTTTCTTTTACTTTTCCTATTTGTTTTCAGATAAAATATTAATACCTTCTAGATTTTACCTAAAAAAAATCTTCATTTACCTAAACATTTCTTCTGTGTTGTATGACAATTGCCGTTGGTGCAATCTCCATTTTTTGCGCATACTTTATTCAATGCACACGTAGCACCACACACACCACCACAATCTATATCTGTTTCGTCTTGGTTCTTATTTCCATCACTACAAGATGGAGCTAAAACAAAAATGAAGATTTTAGTTGAGTAAATAGATTATTATTTCGTCTATCGGTAATAAAATAAAGCATATTGAAAGTAACAAGAAAAATCCCATTTCCATATTAATACTTTTGTTTGGATGATATGATCATCATCTTGTTCGTTTCTCTCTTTGTAAAAAGAAAAGCTGAAATATATTCTGAGAACATCTGAGGATAAAGAGTTGAACTATTCAATCTATTTATCGTTATAAATATGTTTAGTTAATAAATGAATATTCATAGAATGAAACTAATTGTTTGGAAATGTCTGTGTTACCTTGACATGTGTGTAGTGTTGTATGACAATTGCCATTAGCACAATCTGCATTTGTTGAGCATT
>CAJNOI010000192.1:94644-162915 GCA_905250115.1 Adineta steineri
CGGTCTCTCCTTCGTTTTGATTACCATCACTACACGAGGGATCTAAAGAAAAAAAGATAAATTTATATTTTGTAATAGAAGAAATATCATTGAAATTGTCGCTTGACTTCGTTACGAAAATAATCTTGTCTTTTATTAGTCGTCAACAGAGTAGGAAAAAAGTATAATTTCGTGTTTATACAAAATCTCAGGGAAGATAAATATAAAAAAAGTTTTAATACGTAATTGAATGTATGTAGTTACTGGTAAATCATGAGAAATATGAGTAAATGTCGACACAATTCCAGTATTTCTATGAAGTTGATTAGATTTATTTTGTGAAAATGAGTAAATAAAAGAGTTGCTGAAGCACAAAAATAGATACTTAGGCCATACGAAAAATCTTTACGGTGGTCAGCAAATTTGCTATAGAAAGGTTGATGAAATTTTCCTTTCATATAAACTCATAAGAAAAACAAAGGTCTACATTTCTACACTATTTGATCATTAGTTATTCAGTATTATAATAAAAAGATCTCGATGAAAATTTCACTAACGCATCATGTAAATTAAATATTTCAATTGCACTTAATACATTCTATTTAAAGATGAAATATCTCACAAGAGATAGTGTGAAATAATCTACAACCTACAAAGTAAAGTTTATTTTAATTATCTACTTGTTAGTTATAAAAAGGTCAAATCCTATGCAACCAATTTGTTCAGCTTTGAAAAAAATAATCATTTATCTTTATACAAAGAGAAATTCCTTTTTTCTTATTAAATCTATAAAATAAACGACTAGTTAGAAATTGTAGAGCTTCTCATAGTGCATCTTGTGCTTTTTAATAGAATGTGTTAAGTGATTAAAAGTTAATATAGAAAGTGTAGGCATTGATCTATCTCATCCATTAGTTAAGTTTTCATCGAGATTTCTAATTATTATATTAGATGAATAATAACCATACAGTATAGAAATATAAAGGTTTGTTTTTCCTGTGTGTTTATATGAAAAGAAAATTTCCTATAGCTTCGTAAAGATCTTTGGTATGGCCTAAGTTAATTGAGTATTTTTCGAATAATATCCTCAATCAGTTTTCATAATACACTCTAAAAAAGGGTTTATCAGCAAATCTTGAAAACGACAAAGAAGGTTCGGTAATATACTTTTTGTTAAGAATGTATTTTTTTGAAAAATATTCTTTCAAACTGTAAGTCACTTAACTAAAGACAAACAGTAAGTGTTCTCTTAAAAAAAGAAGAAGTCATCATGGTTTTTGTTCATACAAGTAAATGTTCTAAATCTGATATATTGAAGTTTCTTGATTCAGACAATCGAAAATTGAATTTTAAAACTCTTCAATAGTTATATTTCGAAAAAAAACGGTACATATTTAAATAATTTATATAAGTATTTCTACGGTAACCCTTTTCATAGTTTCGAATATATTTTCTAGTTGACGATGTGTTTTTTTGTATTTGACGGATAGATGGAGATAGTCTAACCATAATGGATAGTATTAGATAGAGATATTTGATAACGACATGTACAGTATATACAAGAATTTATCTTAAAATATTTTTTCTCCGTTAACAGCAATAAGTTATATGGATAAACTACTAATTTCTAATAGGAGAAAATATTAAAAACTCTTCACTTACTTTGACACGTCTTCGCAGTTGTATGACAATTACCATTAGCACAATCTGTATTTACTGAGCAACTTTGAGAGAGAGCACATTTAACTGTACAGGAACCACCACAATCAATATCACCTTCATTTTGGTTCTTATTTCCATCAGTGCAAGATGGAACTAAAAAATGATGATGGATATATAATTTTTCATGAAAGTGAACTATGTTAATATTTTTCCTTGTTTACACAAAAAAAGGTTCTTCTTTTTATTACTCCTGTTTCAAAACTTAGCAGCTACTGTGTCTAATCTGTTCCAAATTCAAAAATTGTGCCATAGATATGTTGTTCCAATGGTTTACTAAATATCTGCTAATATTCCAATACACTATACGGAACGATATTATCTGTGGATTCTCAAAGAACACTGATATCTCAATCGAAATACACACTAATTATTCACGTTAGAAAATATATATCTCTCTTAATTCAAATTGATGTACCGAAAAGCACTAGTGAGGGACGCACTCCAGAAGTCTCGCTTTTCCCCCTTTGCAAATATCTCATTCTTGTGTAGATGAACAGTATAAAAAAAGTATTTTAGAAAATATCTATCAGTAAGCAATACCAAGTCACGTCATCGCAGAGAATATGTCTACAATAAAACAAATCTTGAAGACACTCCACTTACCAACGCATTTCTTTAATGTTGTATCACAGTTGCCGTTAGCACAATCTGAGTTAGCCGCACAAATTTGATTGAGATTACATTTTGTAGCACAAGGACCAGAACAGTCAATATCAATTTCTCCTTCATTCTGATTACCATCCGTACAAGATGGCGCTAAAAAGATAAGCAACATTAAACATATTTCCAAATAGGGTGTGGATGTAGTAAAATTTTTATAATGAACAAGTTTTCTCTCCACATACATTTACTTTTGACATTTACAGTATCGTTGTCATAGAGAAGAGTCTAGTAAACATAAAACGTTTGCTTGCTTGTGTGTCTGCACGTGCTGATTGGTCGAAAAATAATGCAAGAACAAGTTAATCTGAAAAGTTGGAATCTGCCACCATTTGAGCGTGTGAATGAAGATGCGTGTTGAAGGGGAAGAGTGATAAGAACTTATAGAAATCGAGATTTCAAAAAAAGAATTTTTTGGGGGTATTTCGTAATTCAAAGTTAAGGCAGTTCAGAAATGTGAGGACTATAAAATGATATGCTATAGTTACAGTTTATCTCTATCAGATCTTTTATTATACATTCCAGAATGCCATGACTTGACCTGCTTGAACGAAATCATCTTCGCCAAATCATGGTATTTTGGAAAGTATAACAGCAGCTCTCATAGAGATAAACCGAAACCATAACACATCATTTTGTAGTTCACACATTTTTGAACTGCATTAGCTTTGAATTAAAGTCGCAACTTATCGTGAAGAAAAGTTTAAGAAGCATTTGAAGATGATTTGTACATCTCTGAAAAAGACGGATGTGAGCTCTATTTTATGAGACAAATTATTTGAGGAGGGTCAGGAGTAACGAGAATCAACAGAATTCGAGCTTTTCAATTGATTATAGATAGTGGAGAGATGACACGTCTACGAGAAAGACCTGGACGAATTCACAAACAAGCGTTACTTGTGAAATAGAAAGAAACAAAAAATAACTATTATTTACCTTGACAAGTCTTCTGTGTTGTATGACAATTGCCATTAGCACAATCTGCATTTGTTGCGCACGTCTGAGTGAGGCCACATTTGGTTGAACAAGGACCACCACAATCGATATCACCTTCGCCCTCATTCTTATTTCCATCAGCACAAGATGGAGCTAGAAAATAAATATCATATTATAGACCTTTTAAATCCGTCTGGTGTAGAAAGAAATTAAGGTAAACTTCAACAAATAAATTATTACTGCGGCTTATACAGAGAGATACTTTGAAAAAGGTGTATCCAAATTATTCAGAGCAAAAATTTCTATAAGTGAAATTATTTGGTGTATACACCTCATTTTCACAGAGAAAGTCTTGAAAAACAATGTATTAGAGATTACTTCTTGATTATCAACTGGGAAGTATAATAGAAATGAAGTGATATTTATATGATGAAAAGACGTTAATAATATGACTACGTACCTTGACACGTCTTCGCAGTTGTATGACAATTACCATTAGCACAATCTGTATTTACTGAGCAACTTTGAGAGAGGCCACATTTGGTTGAACAAGAACCGCCACAATCAACATCACCTTCATTTTGGTTCTTATTTCCATCAGTGCAAGATGGAGCTAAAAGAAGAGCATGATTTTACATTTCTTCAACACTAATACATCGATAGAATCATCAATGAAAAAGACAATAAAAAGCCAAGCATAATAGAGTCCCGCAAAAAAAATATTGAAAAAAATATTTTCGTGTCTTTTTTCTCCTAGTTAGACGGGTTATCGATACAAAACTATATTGATCGAAAAAATCATCATATACAATTCCAATGACGGTAATCGAAAAGATACTGTCTAGAAATATCTTTAGAGGATGATTCAATTTATCAACTGTTTTTGAGCTTATATTGCCTTCGTAAGCAGAGGACCACTAGACTAGCATAATCACTAAATGATTCCTTTACATATTGAAATATGAGCGGTATATTAATATTTCTCAATGCCGGAATCATACATGAATTCTTTAAAATCTGCGTTTTTCTAAAAATTTAAGAACACCACTGCTGTTAGAGATGTTAATATGTTGATCGTATCTCAATATATAAACGAATCATTTAGTGATTATGCTAGTCTAGTGGTCCTCTGCTTACGAAGGCAATATAAGCTCAAAAACAGTTGATAAATTGAATCATCCTCTAAAGATATTTCTAGACAGTATCTTTTCGATTACCGTCATTGGAATTGTATATGGTGATGTTTTTCGGTCAATATAGTTTTCTATCGATGACTCATCTACAACAAGAAAACAAACACAAAAGAATTTTCCTCAACAAAAATGGTACAAATCCAGTCGATTCACCAATATTTCATTTTGTTAGACATTCATTAGAGAGAAAAATATATCTCAGAAACGATCTATTACTAAATATTATAGAAGTATCCTATCTAACTAAATATTTCTACAATAAAACAAATCTAGAAGACACTCCACTTACCAACGCATTTCTTTAATGTTGTATCACAGTTGCCGTTAGCACAATCCGAGTTAGCCGCACAAATTTGATTGAGACCACATTTTGTAGCACAAGGACCAGAACAGTCAATATCAATTTCTCCTTCATTCTGATTACCATCAGTACACGATGGCGCTAAAAAGATAAGCAACATTAAACATATTTCCAAATAAAATTGATAATCAAATAGTTCACAGTACGACTCAGTCAGTAAATCATTCGAGAACTTATTACTTACCATAAAAACCCTACAATTCTATATTATGCAGAAAAAATCTTCTACAATGAAGAAGTTTTTTTTCTCCACATGTATTTACTTCTGACAATTCACAGTATAAAAAAAGCAAAATACAAAAAATTTTATTTTCCTTAGAAATGTTTAACGATCACAGACACTTCAATATCTATAAAATAGAAAACAACAAAAAATAACTACTATTTACCTTGGCAAGTTTTCGATGTGTGATCACAATTGCCATTAGCACAATCTGCATTGACTAAACATGTGCTGCCAAGACTACATTTGGTAGTGCATGGTGTACCGCAATCTATATCACCTTCATTCTGATTCTTGTTTCCATCAGTACAAGATGGAGCTGGAAAATAAATATCATATTATAGACTTTCTAAATTCGTCTGGTGTAGAAAGAAATTAAGGTAAACTTCAACAAATAAATTATTACTGCGGTTTATACAGAGAGAGATACGTTGAAAAAGGTGTATCTAGATTATTTAGAATGGAAATTTCTATAAGTGAAATTATTTGGGACATACATCTCATTTTTACAGGGACAATCAGATACAAAATGAAATTGAGTATAGTGAGATATCTGACTATATTCATTGTCATTTTGTATCTGGATGTCTCAGAAATTGCGTGTTAATTGTGAACTGACAAATATGAGAGATGAATTGGTATTTATACAATGGAAGGACACGAATAATATTACTACGTACCTTGACAAGTTTTCGATGTGTGATCACAATTGCCGTTGGCACAATCTGTATTGACTAAACATTGTTTCCCAATAGCACATGTACTACCACATGATGTACCACCACAATCAACATCACTTTCTAATTGATTTAAATTTCCATCATTACAAGATGGATCTAAAATTTTAAGATGAATTTACAGATTTATAATAGTAGTCATGCTACAGAAATAAACACATCTAGATTAGGTAAAATAATGATAGAAGATTATTGAAATTACGAGTTATCTCAACTATTCGTATACAGTGTAGATATACGTGTATATGAGAACATTTTTCTTTATAATGAATGTAACAATCTGTTCGTAAAGTGACTATTCCAAGAATAAGAAAAGGGAAAAAAGTGTTAACTTACTTTGACATGTGTGTAATGTTGTATGACAGTTACTGTTGCTACAATCTGAATTCTGTGAACAGCTTTGACCAAGACCACATTTAAGAACACAAGGGCCAGCACAATCAATGTCAGTTTCTGCTTGATTTTTGTTTCCATCAAAACAAGATGGGTCTAGAAAATAATCATAATTTTATACGTTTTCAATAAAAGTTATTCTAACTTCCATTGAAAGAGAAGTGACTCTTTTGAGATGTTTCATATATTAGTAGTTGTTACCTTATGTACAGAGTGTGAACTCAAAAGTGATTTGACAATTGAAAACATTCTCTCATAAGAAGAATAGGCAAGTATACTAGTTAGTTGCCAATATTTATGTAAATTATTGTCACAGTTGATCAGTTTTATAATAGAAAACGTAAGATTGAGAAGAAAAGAATAGTTTCTCATGAAAAGGAAAGAAGAAAAAATTACAAAAAAACAATCAAATCAGAGATCAATGACAATATGAAAAGAAAAATATCTATCGAATTTCATTCAAGGGCTAAGAGACAACTATCTCAATGACGTAAACATTTGTTTAAAACAAGATGTAAAATATGTTGACATACCGACACATTTCTTTTGTGTTGTATCACAATTACCATTTGCACAATCTGCATTGACTAAGCATGTGCTGCCAAGACTACATTTGGTAGTACACGGTGTACCGCAATCGACATCACCTTCATTTTGATTCTTGTTTCCATCATTACAGGATGGAGCTAAAAAATTATAATCAATATATCATTTCTCTGATGTAATATAAGAAAAAAATTATTTTCCTTTCTTTTCGATCATAGCCACAATAAGAAAACGTACCATTGAAGATATCGAAATTTGACGTTCTCATAACAAAGACTTTTTCTTTAAAACAAGTGAAGTACAAAGAAGAATTTCTTTTTTTACTTATGAGAATTAAATATCTTTCAATTTCAATAGTTATTAAAACCGTTTACTTACGTTGACAAGTTTTCAATGTGGTATGACAGTTGCCATTGGCACAATCTGTATTGACTAAACATTGTTTCCCAATAGCACATGTACTACCACAAGATGTACCACCGCAATCAACATCCGTTTCTAATTGATTCAAATTTCCATCATTACAAGATGGATCTAAAATTTCAAGATGAATTTATACTTTTATTAAAGAATTTCTTTGAGTGAAATCAATGATAAAAAGTGACTATATTCCATTTTAATATTGAAAATACATAGAAAAATATTTAATTAGATTTTTCTCTCAAATAAGAAGAATAATTTGTTTCAATGAATTTAATATTTATCAAACGAAAAATATTAGACAAAATGTTATTTTTACCTTGACATGTATGTAATGTGGTGTGACAGTTGTTGTTGATACAATCTGTGTTCGCTACACAAGTTTTAGTGAGAGCACATCTAGCAGAACATGGGCTACCACCACAATCAACGTCAGTCTCTTGCTGATTCTTATTGCCGTCATCACAAGATTCAGCTAAAAAATCAATATCAATTTATATTCGATTCAAAAATACAAATAGAGTATTTGTAAAATAAAAAAAGATCTTCTTACGTAAACATTCCTTTAGTGTTGTGTGACAATTGCCATTAACACAATCTGTATTCTTTAAGCAGGCTGAATTGAGAGGACATAAGGTAGGACAGTTTCCACCGCAATCGACATCAGTTTCTAGTTGGTTCTTATTGCCATCGTTGCAAGACGGAGCTAAAATATTAAAACCAATTCAACTTTTACAATAAAATATATTTCATAAAAATCGGAGATATTATAGTGAAAAAAAGCAGCATAGTTTTGTACTTTTGAACGAAGAGAAGTACTATAAAGTAAAGATACAGTGAAATAGCGAGTAATGTCGGAGCATTTATTCATTTGTCTAATATATTGAGAACAAGAGGGAAAAGTGGATGTTCCGCTCAGTTGAGAATATCAAAAAATACAAAAATCTGAAGAAGTATTTATCAGAGAATGAATATATTGTTCTCAGAACAGAGTAACAAATAAAATAGATCCAATATTTATTTTATTGAACCGTTTCAATAATGACATAAATAAGTCGATTCTTTAGAAAATATCGAAAAAAGAAAAACTATGTATATTTCAGTATTTCTACAAAATGTTACATTCGGAAAATATTAAAAACTATTGTAAAATATACCCAAACTATACACAAATGTCATTAGAATCTCAAAAATATCAATAAGTTTATTCACAAAGAATAAAAACATAAAAATCATGTTAAAGTTATCTTCAGTTTTCCTTCATTTATAACTTTTCTAATATAGAGTTTCATGAGAAATCCTTTGCTAACTAAGACATTCGACATATTTCAAATAACTTTTGTTCAAACACTATTGCTTTTATAGATTCTCACTAATAGTTTATCGTTTTTACAATTTTTTCATTAGAGTAAAAATACTTTTCAGTTTGGAATATGCGATCGAGAAAACTCAAGGGGGAAAAAGCGAGACTTCAGTACTCTCTTTGTACTCCCATCGTACTTCATTATACTCCCAGTGTACTTCATCTATACTCCCATTGTACTCCCTTGTATTCCCGTTGTGCTTCTCTGTACTCATATCGTACTCCCGTGTACTCCCATCGTACTTCAAAAAAGTTTTGAAGTCGATGAAGTCTCGCTTTTTGCCCCTTGTTTATGAGCCTTTCCAGAAAAAACTGAGCAAAGAACGCTAAATTCATAGGGCTTCTACTAAATATTATCGATATGAAGTTTTTTTATTAAACTTTTTATCAGAAAAATATCTAATACTACTTAAAAACTGGGTAAGTCTCAGTACACATAAGAATGCATCATAAAGATTTTTTTCTCGGTTAACAACAGAAAGTTGTCTCAATAAACTATGAATTTCTCAAACAAGAAGTCGTGACGTACCACTACATATCTTTAATGTTGTATGACAATTGCCATTGGCACAATCTGAATTAGTTGAACAAACTTGACCAAGAGGACATTGTGTAGGACAAGGACCACCACAATCAACATCACTTTCGCCGTGATTCGTATTGCCATCGTCACAAGATGGATCTAAAATTAACATATATATACTTTTTCGATACATTCATTTTCTATGAATGAGTGCAATGATAAATTCTTCACGACATTTCTTCTTTTCGATACATATATTAAAAAGAAGGATAGATCTTGAAAGTGTGAGTGTAGGTGTCTCTTCTTCCCCCACAACCACACCCACACTCCTCAAGATGGTACAATAAACGAAGTTTGAAAAAATCGCTACTTACCTAGACATCGCTTCAGTGTTTTATGACAATTGCCGTTGACACAATCTCCGTTTACCGAGCACGTTTCACTCAAAATACAAGTAGCACCACAGGGACCGCCGCAATCAATGTCAGTTTCGCCTTGATTCTTATTTCCATCATCGCAAGATGGAGCTAAAAAATGAATAAGAATTTACGTTTTTTCATTCAAGTTAAGACAAAAACTTGTTAGTTTAGTTTATTAAGGTAACTATCAATTATTATATGACGTCTTCGAAAGACAATGAGACAGCGAATTATTCAACTTATGAAGATGAAGAACTATGTGGATTTCATATGAATATATCTTATCAATTATTTTTTCGTCTCCATGACTGAATGGTTACATTATTCGATACGTACTCACAATATACTGTGTTCAAACCTCAGCACTATCAGCTATGAAATAAATATAGACAAGTCAGTATGTGTGAGCTGCTCAAGTAATTGAGCGAGAAGAACTCTGAGTTAGGTGAATCTTCTGCTCAGAGCTACAGCTACTAATACTTTTAGAAGGATATTGGACTGATTAAAGTGTCCTCAGATATAACCCTATACTGAAAGGTAGCCGAAAGTTGAGATATTCTTCTTCTATTACTTTTCTATTCGAATTTTAAGCATCGAATACATTTCTATGATAATATTCTACAACAAATGAAACGAAAACATTCTCCTAAACTGAAATTATCACGGACTACTGCTCACAACAAAACTCGTGTATAGATTAAATCTCAGATGAATATACTGTCGTGTATCTTTTATTGGTATGTAGAACAGCAGAGTCTAAGAGTCTGACAAAAATAAACCTCATGAAATTTTTATAGTTCACTGCCGTCTATTTTATGTATTGAGTTCGAAGTTGAAAATATATATTATGAAAAGATTAACAAAAACAAAATCTATTAACTTACGTTGACATGTGTTCAATGTATGATGACAATTGCCATTACTACAATCTGCATTAACTAAGCAACCTTTATTGAGATCACATTTTGCAGCGCATGTACCACCGCAATCGACATCGGTTTCTTGATTATTTTTATTACCATCACTACATTCTGGACCTAAAAGATGAATATGAATTTTACAGATTTTAATCACTTTTCTTCTTTTTTTATAAATAAAAAATCATTGATTCCGAAATGAAAAGTCTCTTTTATATAGGCAATGGTCAAATTGAAATCATTTTTCGAAAAGATATTCAAACGTCGTTTAAGATTTCACGGAAAAGAAAATTCCTAATTTAACTATTATTTCATATGAAAGAATTCGATATCATTCTCAAAGATGAAGTAGAAATGTAAAATAAATGAGAGCACTTTTTAACATTTAGAACTACTACATATTTGAACTGAATCGAAATTGTTCGGATGTAGTGGATCGGAAGCGAATCAAGCTAAAACAATTTGGTTCAATTCTTTATTAACTTTAAAATGAAACTAATATATTATTTGAATCAAACTGATCATCAAATAATTTTCTAAAACTAATTCAGTCGAATCAAATTTTCAAGTAGCAATCAAAGTGGAACTAACAAAACTCAGTTTTATTCGTTTTTCTATTCGTAAATAAAAGCAATAAGAAACATGATAAACTCACTGTCGCATATTTTTGCTGTGGCATGACAATTACCATTGGTACAATCGGAGTTACTTTGACAAGCTTCACCAACATTACATCTGGCAGTACATGGACTACCACCGCAATCTACATCAGTTTCTTGCTGATTTGTATTTCCATCATCACATGATGGAACTAAAAAATAAACATCAATTTACATTTTTTAACATAAATTAAATCATAGATATATACACATTTCAATTCAGTAGGTAAATCATCATAACGCTTTCGTTAGTTAAAATGACCTTATCGCAAATTGTTGAGAATGAGAATTATGGTAACTGTTAGGATTCATTTGAGATAATTACGTAGACGATATCAGTCATATTTACCCACTAAAGAATCCTTTCAAACGTTTCATTATTCTACTAAATGGAGCTTAAGGAACTCTGTTCTCTAATGTGTCGACAATTTCCATATCTCAATGTTTAATCGTCAAATTTTCTATATCTCAACAATGATTACAAAAATCATTGATTAAAATATACAAAATGTTAAACACCTTAAAACAATTTTCTGGATCAATTATTGCTCAAATGTCTCTTATTGAGTGCTACAATTTTAATAAAGGTACATATTTACTTTGAAATTATTGGGACGATAGTTTAATCTACGTCCTAGTTAATAAATTCTATAAGATTCGACTATCCAAGAGACGAAATGACGTTAGCTGTAACCTAATTGTTACAAATTTCATTAGTATTTGTTTTATGAGCACTAGATGACGATCTTAGAAAACTATCAAATTTGAATGTGATTCCATCTTCCCGATCATCCGAATGATCGATCTGGATAGAAAATCTAACTATACAGCCGAATAAAACTCACGTAGTTCTACTACAAATACACATAAAAGTTTTCCAATATGTTGTTCAATGAATTTACTACCGAACTGACTTAAATTTAGTGTTAACTTCACTGATTTGTTACAGTTAATTTTGTCACAATCCTGAGAGACTCTTCTGAAGAAAAAGTGTTGACTTACGTTCACATGTCAATAATGTGTGATGACAATTGCCATTGGCACAATCTGTGTTGACCAAACAGGTAGAATAAAGACCACATTTAACAGCACAAGGACCACCACAATCTATATCACCTTCTTGTTCATTTTTATTACCATCATCACAAGATGGTACTAAAAAATAAACAGAAATGCACATTTCATCTTGGCAATTTATTTCGATTAATTGACTATTTAGATCGAAATTTTGTAGATGAGTATGTCTAAGACATTGTTATTCAATAAATAAAAGAGATTATCTCAATAAACTGAATAGTTATACCACAAGAGAAACATTGACTTACATTCGCATGTGAGTTTTGTATGATGACAATTACCATTGGCACAATCTTGGTTGCTTGAGCATGTATTTCCGAGAGCACATGTAGCACCACATACTGGACCACCACAATCAATAGAAGATTCGCCCTGATTAATATTTCCGTCATTACAAGATGGATCTGCAAAATAAATACTTTTTTTACATGTTTAATAATGTGTTATGTATATTGTACCATAAAAATGCGTCAAACGAACAGTTAGAGATTAAAAAATCTTCACTTACTTTGACATGTTTTGCTTGTATGATGACAATTACCATTGGCACAATCTGAATTAACTGAACAAGCTTCACCAAGAGGACATTTCGTAGAACAAGGACCGCCACAATCAATATCTGTTTCGCCCTCATTCGTATTGCCATCGTCACAAGAATAAGCTAAAAAATAAATATTCATGCTTTTTTTTTCAGTAGGAGTTATACGAAAGAGATTAGTTTTCTTTTAGAAACATTTCACATCGATAGAATGAATTGACTTCAAGGTAACTCGCGATCATCTAGTCATTAGTAATTGTATTTCACTTTAATGAGTTTTTTTCTTAAATTAGGTGATGAGGAGAAGTTAACTAAAGTTGTCAAAATTTGAAACGAAACAGAGATAGATAAAAACAATAGTAATCTCTAATAGAAAGAGAGAAATTATAAAAAAACTTCACTTACGTTGACATGTCATGCTTGTATGATGACAATTACCATTGGCACAATCACTGTTTTGTGAACAAACACTTCCGATACTACATCTAGCGGTACATGGACTACCACCGCAATCTACACCAGTTTCTTGCTGATTTGTATTTCCATCATCACAAGATGGAACTAAAAAATAAACATCAATTTATATTTTTTAACACAAGTTGTGCCTAAAAATTTAGTATTTCATCTCTATAAATTAGATTATCGATTATCTTATTACTTTTTAAGCAAAACGTCAGAAGAAAAATGTACCGTATATACTCATACATAAGATTATCATAATTTGTGGAAGTATCTACAAAAATAGATTTAACAAAAAATCTAAAAACTTCCCGATTTTAATCACAAACAGTTTCATTGAATGTAATGAAGATCGTATTGAAATATTTATAGAATATTCATAAAGTGTATCAATGAGTAAAGAGGAGTTGTTCTATATTCTGTAGACAAATATACAAGTTACCTATGACTTAATCAAGTTTTCAAGTTTCCATAAAATATAATTTTATTAACAAACTTCTCAGAATAATGGATAATAGACTATTCTGAAAAATTTTAGAAAGTTTTCAAATATCCAATACATTCATAAAATCATCCTTGATGTAACGTTTTTAATTTAATAGATTCTCTTCATGTACGAAGATTTTTCAGTGCTCAAGTGAATGAATCTTTTAAGATACGACCATCTGAAAACAATCTAGGGAGTCTTTAACAGTTCATTACTAACAATCTAAAGATTTCATACTAAATTATTTTATCGTCGAGTATTTAATCTTCACATTATTTTAATGAGAGTTATTTATTGACGGAATAAATATTTATATAATTAAAATAAATGTTTACTTACGTTCACATGTCTTGCTTGTATGATGACAATTACCATTTGCGCAATCTGCGTTCACTAAGCAAGTGCTATGGATCGAACATTTGGTAATACAAGGACCACCACAATCAATATCACCTTCTAATTCATTTATATTTCCATCGTCACAAGATGGATCTAAAAATCAACATCGATTTACACTTTTTCAATAGAAATTCTTTCAAAGTCTTTATCATTGCTCTTCATTTAATAAATATGACAAACAAAAACATGAAGCTTATCTCAAAAGTATCCATATTTAGTACTTTAACTATAGAGAAAAGTATCAAATAAGAATTTTTCTGATGTAGTCTCAAAGATTGTTTGAGTAAATCAAGTATTTTTGTCAGATGAAACAAATTCGAAACATCAGTCTTTGCTTACTTTGACATGTCATGCTTGTATGATGACAATTACCATTGGCACAATCACTGTTTTGTGAACAAACACTTCCGATACCACATTTAGCGGTACATGGACTACCGCCACAATCTACATCTGTTTCTTGCTGATTTTTATTTCCATCATCACACGATGGCTCTGAAAAATAAACACAGATTGATAAATTTAGAGTACAAATTAAAATTTAGAGAAAGTTTTATTGACAGATTTATTTTTCTCAAGAATAGAATATAGACGATGTGTGTATCTCAGTAGTTTCTTTTTGGTAATAAAGAAGAAAATAGTTTGATTGAAAATTATATATTCCTATTTGGAATGATTAAAAAAAAATATTCTTATCTACCTTGACATGTTTTCAATGTATTATGGCAATTGCCATTGGCACAATCAGAGTTAGTTAAACAAGGTTGATTCAAACCACATCGAGCTGTACATATGTTGCCACCACAATCAATCGCAGATTCATCTTGATTCGTATTTCCATCAGAACACGATGGTGCTAGAAATATATTAATAGAAATCGTAAAATAAAATTGTATGATAAAGGATGACATTGAAAGGTTTTGATCTACCTGCACATATTTTGAGTAGTTGATGACAATTTCCATTTTGACAGTCCGAGTTTATATTGCAAGTTTGACCGATATTACATAAGAGGTTACATGATGAGCCACCACAATCAACATCGGATTCTCCATCATTCTTGTTTCCATCGGGACAAGATGGCGCTAAAAATTAAATATCAATTTAGAATTCAAAATATAAATTGTGTTAAAATAAGGACATTTTACTTTTTATTCAAGTAATAGAGCAAAATGAGCAACAATGATTCTTTCTCCTAAACTAAGCTTTTAGTAAATGAATTGTTATCTACGAAAATTGTTCATTAATATGTGTATCATATCGAGGAAAATCTTTCGTTTCTGTTTAAATAAGAACAAATAAACGTATAGATCGATAAGAAACGAATTAACAAAATATTTTTATTGTTTTCAATAACAAAATCGGCATGTTTATAAAAATGAAAATTCTTTTATTGAATTAACCTAAATTAGATTTGCCAACATGTCGAGAATGCTGTGAAGAAAGAAAAAGATTTCACACGCTTATTAAACGTTCTGTATTATATAGAATATGAGTGCATAGATTTTTCTTGTGTTGACCCAGTAAAATAATCGTAAAAACTACATAAAGCTCGGAGAATTTTCTTGAAAAAAACAAATTCGACGATACTCTATTAATTTAAAGTCGAATCTAATCAATTAAGTGCAATTTCAATTAATCTGTGAGTTTTACGTCTGGCAATAATAAAAATATAGCAAAAGCGAAAATGTCTGACTGAACCTGATATTTCTACTTGGAAAAATGTTAATAAAGCATTTTGATTTACCTTGACATGTTTTTTGTGTGTAGTGACAATTACCATTGGCACAATCCGAGTTCTGTGAACAACTGGAACCGATACCGCATCGCATTTCACATGTACTACCACCGCAATCAATACCTGTTTCATCCAGATTCTTATTTCCATCAGAACAAGATGGTACTACAATAGAATATTGAAATCAATCGAGATCATATTGTGTAATCGCTTAATTAATACGATTCAAATTTTAAATGTAAATAATAGAGATAATTTAGATCACAATGTCGGAATATTTCCTATGAATAAGTCAGACCTAACATAGAATAGGTCTAAACATCTCGTACATACAATATTTGTTCAATATTCAAAAGATGTTGAGAGAAAATTAAAAAGAAGTAATGTCTACATACCTTGACATGTTTTCCACCATTTATGACAATTGCCAGTTATACAATCTGAGTTTATAGAGCAAGTAGTATTGATACTACATCGTCGGTAACATATTTGACCACCACAATCAGGACCACTTTCATCCTGATTCGTATTTCCATCACAACAAGATGGTACTGCAACATAATAATCATCAATTTAAAATATAGACTATGTGAAAAAACTTTGCTTTTTATTTCACTATAAAATGACCGTCAATGTCGACTGATCTATTATCTTATATATATTATATATCTATAATCAACTAACAATTGTTTTTTCTTCGATGTTTTCACATATATAATCGCGCTGATTTCAATAATTAAAATATGCAGATATCAATTAAGAACTTTTTTGCTTTCTAACTAGCAACTGATAAATGATCAACTACCTGCACAAATATCCATGTAAGTTTTCTCCAGAAAAATAATTGAAGTAACTATTTTGATATACAGAAGACTGAAATGAAATCTATATTTACCTTGACATAGCTTCAATGATATGTAACAGTTGTTGTTCATACAATCCGAATTAACTAAGCAAGCTTGATTTATGCCACATCGATTTGAGCAAGTTGCACCACCACAATCAATATTAACTTCATCTTGATTCTTATTTCCATCAGTGCAAGATGGCTCTGAAAAATAAACATTAATGTATGTTTTTATTCGAACGAAAGTATAATTTTAAAGATTTCACTGATTCTAACGAAAATACAAGCATTGCGCAGAAATCGTATCTTTTTCGATTACCTTGACATGTTTGTTTTGTTTGATGACAGTTTCCATTTGTACAATCTGCATTCTTGGCACAAGTTTGATTTAAACCACATCGAGCTGTACATACAATACCACCACAATCAGAACCACTTTCGTCCTGATTTTGATTTCCATCAGAACACGATGACGCTAAAAAATAAAAATAAATTTACAGTGCAAAGTATAAATTATGCAAGGAGAATTTGAGATAATCGACAAATAAAAAAATGCTCATGGAATAATATTAAAACGAAATATGAATGGACTGCAGATTCAAAAATTAGACTACTGCTAATGTTTAAATCTATATAAATTTTGTTCCCATCTGTAACAAAGATTAAAATAAAAAACTCAATCAATATCAATAAGAACTAAATAGCCGAAGAAAGCTGATTAAAATCATTAATTTTTTCCGTTTTAACATTAGGTATGTCGGTATTGTCTCTCTTTATCAAGGAAGAAGGTCTATAATCTAGAGGAAATGTTTGAAGTTACCTTGACACATTTTCAGTGTTTGATGGCAGTTTCCATTTGCACAGTCCGAGTTAGCTGTGCAAGCTTGACTCAAACCACATCGAGCTGCACATATAGTGCCACCGCAATCAATACTTGTTTCATCTTGATTTTTATTTCCATCAGAACACGATGGTGCTAAAAAATAAATATAAATTTACACTTTGAGGCATATACTATTTAACTAGTAACGCTCATCCTTTGGATTCGCTGCCCCTTTTCTTAAAGGAAACTTAGTATGACTATTACTGAAAATCATTTCAGTTTTGATTATATTATATGTTATGGTTTTCTTGATAGCATGCAAGCAAGGAAGAAAACATCCACTTTTTAACGATGATCGTTTTATAGAAATATACTCAACTGTGATTCATATATACTTTTTTCCAGACTTTCAGACACGTTCGTTTCGAAGTACTTCTGTCGAACTTTACAAAAATTCAATTTTGAGGTGGCACGATTATTCTGAAAATTTTTCTGAAGAAAGTTTATTTTAATCTATCCTATACTGTATCTGACAGATAATTTATAGGGCTTTCCAAATCACTATTTGGATTTAACTTGGCTAATCGTCATTGTTAGAAAATTTCAAAAATAAAAGGGAATCTTATAAGTTTGGTTTTCTATGGATTCAAATTAGTATAAATAAATATATTTATAATAGACGAATGAAAAATATAACTCGATTTATTCTGCAAATATCTATTTTGAATTTTAATTTGTCGACGAAAAGAGAATTGTGCTACCATAGAAAGAGAATTAGAAACCTCTGTAACTGGATGAAAACGTACCTGATTTTAGCTGTGCACGAGTGATTGTTGTTGCCGAACACATTGTCAATGAAATAGAAGTTGTTGTACCATTTGTTAGTGTAGCTGGTATTGTCAATGATTGAAATATTGTCTTAATCTGTGACATAAGTTTGTCGGTGGCAATTTGTCGACATCTTGATGTGGTACATATTTTAGAATTACCAGCCGATAGTTGAATTGTGAACAAATCTCCTCCATCATTGTTTTCACCATTGCACGTACTTGTTCTACAATAATATCAATATAAATACATGAAAAATCAACTGATGCACTTACTCTCGCTTCTTTCTGTTCGTGTTCATTTGTGAAGCAAACTCAGCGATTAAAACATTGATCTTACTAGCAGGCAATGCATTGTTGAACTAAAAGTTTTAAAAAAAATATATAAAATTACGATAGAATGAGACGGAAACAACTTGCCTGATTACTTAATGCATCTAAATCCATTGCATTATAAACTGACGAATCCAACACGCCTGTCGTAAAATCGAATTCAAAAAGTTGTGAAACTTAAATAAAAAAAAGCATTATTTGAGAAATAAGATAAGAATGATAGATACATGTATCCACATGAACATCGACTGCTTTGTTTGGAAGATATACAGGAATGAGAGAGAGAACAATCGTTCCTCCGAAAAACCACAGAAACATAATTCCACAGACTATGACGAGTAATATCGTCCATGAATTAGCCTTCATTTGACTGCTGCAATTGATAAACGCTACTTTGAATTATATTTCCTTTAAATAAAGAAGAAAACTATATCAATAAATTGTACAATTTTTTCACATTCAGTTGACTAAACAATACTGCTTCACATACACTGCTATTCAACACTAACCCACACCCACCCTCATACCTCGGAATGATCTAGCCTGGGCCTAGTGAAAGAGCACTACCTTCCGGAACAGATGGACCTCATTAAATCAGCCCAATAGATTGGATGGACCTGTGATTTACTTCAGCTACCCAATCCGATCTTCGACATCAACTTCTATATTAATTCAAACAGATGTCGTTTATGACTAGAAAACTGTGTTTTCCGTTCAATGAATATATATATATATCAGTGAGTAAGCACTGACGAAGAATTCTGATTTATGTCTTATATTTTTGTTGCTGAACCTGTTAATAAATAAATATTTCATCCAAGAAAGTTATCCATAAGAATTGGATGATTCAAATAATTTTATTCTATCTATGCAGTTCTTTCCAGTCGCAATATAACTAAATTTCTTGTGAATTAATTTACGTAAGTAAGAAATCTTTCTAACTATTATTTGGCCAAGCTCAGCCTAAACAACTGACTCGATCTCGAGGCATAATATGTGAAACTAAATGAAATGTTTTGTTAGATAAAAACAAAGTGAACCGTCATACTTGTGACATGTCCATTTATATCCTCTCAAAATACTACTGTTAGTCGTTGACGTTATCCATTTAAAAAATTAAGAAGTTTATCTACGATTGACTACTTTATTTATGATTTATAATGAAATTATCTAACATCGAAAACACCAAGTTGAATATGAACTCTCTTTAATTTCGGACTATATTTAAATTTTATATTTTCCCAATTGATTATATGGTCACTCAGATATAATATAACTTGTCGCTATTTTTGTGGCAATATCAACAACTTATTCGTTTATGATACGCGCAAACAGTTAATAATATCGGATAAAAACACTGCTTACCTTTTTTGTTGCGTATATAAAGCTAGATTTTTAATGTGAAAACATTAGTAATATTCGTTGATTATATATCAGTAGCTCCTCCGCATCTCTTTTTCGTATTTTTTAATTTTCGTTTTTACTGTTCTTGCTTACCATTTACATTTCGTTTTCGTCATTTCATCACGGCGTTATCGCTCATTAGTCAAGCTTTTGCGCATATTTTCGAACTAATCAGCGTTTTAGGTCAATGCGCAGAAACGATTTGCGCGTTAGAATGGCGCAAAAAATACATTTGAAGCATTAATATTTTCGACAATTACAATCGAACATATATACGCTGTCCGAAAACTCTCTTTCAGATAAATTTTTCATATCTCCTTTTTATTTTATTTAGAAAATCGGTCGATAGATACACGAAGTTTTGGTTTATATGAAGAACCTTGAAAAAACACTATTCAAAGCTAAGACCTTCGATCAAAATACAGAAATTTTGTATGTTTCTATTTCTAGAAAAGTGTATGCATAATGTTTCTTTCAGATGCTCAAATTTGAATTTTATAGGATTAGCACCCGCTTTTTTCAACATATGCCAAAATGAAATTCTATGAAAAGACTATGTAAGAGTCAGAAAATTCAACTTAGTTAAAACATACATGCGGCACAATATTTTTGGGGGAAAAGAAGCTGGCGAAAGAACTTGGCACATAAGACTTGAACTTTGCCCAGATTTAACTTTTCAAAATCTTATATTTTATTTGATGCATTCATGCATTTCATGTTGATTAATTTATTTAAACTAGAATTAAAGTCAAAACTAATTATTTATTTTGTTGGACGTATTTCCTTTTGTAAAGAGAAAATCTTCGTGAATTCTCAGATTTTTAGAAAATGATGGAATCGCTCAATAAAATCTGAATTTTTACAAGTGCTCATATCAATGTACATTTGACTGTCTAATTAAAAAATCAAATTTATTATTTCCATTCTTTTAATATCGTATTGTTAAGAAAATAGAACTGCATCTATCAATAGATATGGGCACTCTTAGAATATCTTTTCTTATTCTGTATAAATTATTTTCAAATTCACAATTTAACAATTTGTCTCTCGTACCGATATGGTTTATAGATAAAATCCTCATATTAGAAAATTAAAATTTTATTTTCTGTGTTGTTGTTATTTTTTATCAGGATATTTTGGATACAGTTCATTAACTAGTTTTTATTTTTCTAATCGAAAGATATTTGTTTTTATAATTGACAGTAATTTTGTTTCTAATCGAAAGATAATTTTTTTATGATTGAGTGTAATTATTTTTCTAATCGAAAAATATTTTGTTTATGATTAACAGTAATTATGTTTTTAATCGAAAGATAAATTTTTTTATGATTGCAAGTAATTATTTTTCTAATCGAAAGTTATTTGTTTTTTATTAATGAAAGAAATTACTTTTCGAATCGAAAGATATTTTTTTTTTGATGGACAGTAATTAGCTACGTGCATGATTTCTATTTTTCTTCATACGCAAACTAATCGATCACTCGTCACATATTTTACTGGAAATTGCGCAACAATTATAAAACTGTCGCAACAAAGTATTATTTTTTCGTGATCTAATAGGCATTAAAAAAAAGAAAATTTCAAGAAAGACTGATGTGAGTGCAAATTGCTTACTGCAGTTTGTCGCTGATACGTATCCAGTAGAAGCACTTGTGAATTGTGTTTTTGTTCGCTCATGATTTCATACGGCGATTTGCTTATGCGTCGATCAATACAAAAATTAGTGAAGTTTGAATCTAAAATTGTTGTTTGGTTCTAATGCTTAATACGTAGAAATAAAACTAATATATTTGTAAAATGCTGCTAAATAAATTGCTCTTTTTCGAAACAATAAACAAGCAAATGTAAACTATAAGAGTAAGACATACTCATGAAAAAATGTTTATTACAATGAAATGTTTGTGTCAATTCCAAAGATGGTCTTAAACTGATACCAGTACGTATAATAATCATAACAGATCAGTGCTAAAATACCATGTAATCTTATAGGACCTCTCAGGAGTTTCAAAAAACTCATCTTGAGAGTGTGGGTGTAGATGTATATACTTCATCCTTTTATCGAACTACACCCAACCACCCACATCCTCAAGAAGAAGATATACATGTGTATAAAGAAAAAAAACATAGATGTCGTCTATAACACACATGATCTTTTTATTAGAAGAAAATTTATTAAGATATATATACGATTAAAGAAAGAAATAGTTAGATAGTAAATTGAAACATCATTTCTTCAGCAACAAAAAACCTTTTTTTCCTGCTGTAATTTTGTGTTGCATGCATCTTACATATCAAAAAAAAAAATTTTTTTTTCTTTTAATCTTATCTTATCATTAAAAAGAACATTCTTTTTGGTTTTTATTAAAACATCATTTTATTATTTAACTTATTCATGAAGAATATTCAATATTTAATTTATTTATTAATTCAAATTAATTTTATAAAATCATCTGAAATTTTTACATTAAATATTGGAGTACATTTATTAGTGGATAATCAATATATTGAAAATTCATCTTCATTAGAATTTCAAAACGGTAAAATCGAAAAAGATCTTGATCATCCATTAATTTATCCTGAATATCCATGGGAAAATGCAATTCATTTCTATACAAGTTTTTTACAAGTTCCAGCTGATTTATCTCTTGCAAGAAAACCAATGTATCTCTTATATTATGCATGTGCTTCATCATATGATATTTTATTTAATAATAATGTATCTGTATGTATTTCTAATAGTACTGATGGAATTCATTGGGAAAAACCGTTATTATCATATTATCCTTATAGAGGAAATGGGAGCGAACCACCTCGTCTTACTAATATTGTATTTATGACTGACGTCAATGAATTTTTTGGTTCTGTTTTTATTGATCAACGTCCAGGAATATCTCGTTCAGAAATCTTCAAAATGACATATGAACATACATCTAAACGTTATGTATATATTGGTACATCACCTGATGGATTTATTTGGACAAAAGGTATTGAACCAGCTCATCCAACAGCTGATTTATCTGATACACAAACAGTTATGTTATATTCTCCAAATAATGGTGGTCAATATATTTTATATGGTCGATTAAATTCTGCTGTATCAAATACAAGTGTTTATTGTCCTGGTGCTTTGCCTAGTTATAGAAAAGTTGTTGTTACTTTATCTAATGAAAGTGTACATGGTCCATGGTCAAAATCTGTTGAAGCATTTCCTCTCGGTACACCAGATCCAATTCAATGTTTTGATAATTATAATCCAGCGACTTTATTTTATCATAATATTTATTTTCTTTTTTCTTCTGGTTATCTTCATTGGACAGAAATAAATTCTGGTGCACCAATTCCACGTGCAGCTCAAAATGATGGAGTTATGGATATTCGATTAGCTCTTAGTCGTATTCCACAGGGTCCTTTTACTTTTCTAACAAGAGATCCATTTATTTCACGTGGAATTGGTATAATTGATTCAAAAACAAAATTAGTTAATGGTACTGGAAGTGATCGTGATGCTGGATTTGTTTTTTCATCATCAAATGGTTTGATGGATCCTGATTTTATTCGATCTGATGTTGACATACTTTCACCATGGATGTATCATATTTATTGGGGTTCACAAACAACACATGCTGGTGGTGGAGCATATTTAAGTCAATATTGGCCAGGTGCATTTACTGGAATATTTAAAGCACGTTTACGTCGAGAAGGTTATGTTTCTCTTTCAACATTATCATCAAATCCAACAGGTTATGGTTGGTTTATTTCCAAAGTTTTATCATTACCTAATAATAAGAAGAAGAATAGAAATCAACAATTACAAATGTATATCAATGCTGATACATCAACAGCAGGTTTTTTTGCTATTCAGTTTGAAGATGGTTTAACAAACAATCCAATTGAAGGATATACATTTGATGAATGTAAAACATTACATCAAAATGGAATTCGACAATTGCTACAATGGCGTAGACAAAATGAAACTTATTCGGGAGATTTAACACCACTAGTTAATTATTCAAATGGTATTCGATTTCATATACATATGGCACATACAAAATTATATTCTTTTATTTTATCATATGTTTAATCGAAATATAATCTTCAAGTGTCATAATTGGTATGAACAAGATCATAGATTCCATTCATCGCTTTTTTATAACGAAAACATTTTAAACAGCGTTTACAACAAATAATCATCTCTCTTTTTCAATAAATCATTTATATATCTTTCTTTGTTATTTATATTGTCTTTTTCAGATTTTAGTTTCCAAATATAAAGATAAAAAACTATTCTTTGTTTTTCTATGACAATAAGTCTAAAAATAAACAATCAACAAATTCCTTTTCTAGAAACTTCAATTACTACCATTAGCTAAATTAATCTCATATTTTGTAATTTTATTCAATGTATTTTTTACTCCAGGCAAGAAAAATGATTTTCAAAAACGAACAGTTACATGAAAAATAAGGATTTAAAGTAATTAAAAGAGTATTAAAAATGATAACCGGATTTCTTATTTACCTTCAAAGAGTTGTGCGTAATGAATGAATTCCTATAGAGAAATTAACAAATAAACATGAATCTGTTCAAGTGATGTTTTATTTTACTTTTGTCAATAAAACAATTTCATATAACTGATCAGGTACTTTATATATCGAATGAAAAAACGTCATGATTTTAGTTACTATGAAACAAGAGAAGCGAAGAGTCTTTAATGAAATGAAAATGGTAGACATAGAAAATAAATATTTGAATAAATTTGAATGAATAAATAAAAAAAAGAGAAATTTATTTCTGATTTCAAGAAAACAAACAAGTGTTGAGAAAAACAGTTTTATGCTCTTCCACCTAAAAGAGAAATGTAAGAAGTAATGAGGAAAAAGGAGTAAAGGAAAATCAGTCATTGTTGTGCATACTTTGTTGTTTTCTTCGATCACATAAAAAATAATGCGGTCTATCATCGTCCTATTTCTCATCATGTCCATTTCATCTGTAAAAGGTTTGTTAGATTATCTTTTTTCATTTGATTCTATCATAATATAATTGAATTCTATAGGACAAACGACACAACTACCTGATTATTCTTGTAGTGAAAATAATGTTTCGATTCAGTTTACATTGTCTTCATCATCTCATTCAGCTTCGAATCCAACATCAAATTGTTCTTTACAACAATGTAATACAAGCTTGAATGGTAACAATAATTGTCTTTCATCATCAACATCTTGTTTTGACTATCGAACAATAAATAATATTAGTTATTGTGCACCGGGTATTTTATGTTCAATATTAGAAAGATGTGATAATATTACACAAACATGTTCATCAAATAATTCAGTGTGCGTTATTAATTCATGTTGTTCATCACAAGCAGTATGTTTACCATTATTAGCAGCATACATGTGCAAAACAGGTACTAGTACATATTATTCACATTTTAGTCATAGTTATAGATAAAGTATCCTTCATTTGTATAAAATTTCTGTCGAGTGATACTTTTCTTGTAGTGAAAACTAATATAATAGATAGAGAAATATAGATTTGTGATATCTATTGTTAATTAAAACGAGGAACGACAAAGAGATGAAGAACTGAACTATGCTGAATTTTTCCGTTTAGTCAGTGACTGACACATTAATATAATCTCATATATCACTTTGTTGGTAGGATAAGCGATTAAAGTTTCATAGTAATGCATTGTTATGATAGATCATCTCAAGTAAAATCGATATTTTACTTGATTAATTCATATTCGTAGTTATTTCTATTTCTTCTGTTACCATCGTTGTCCTAGTAATATTAATTTCTAGTTATGTTAGATATGATTAAGCAATAATACTGATTACCATTGTTTTGATTGTGAGTTCTAGAGAACCATAGAAGAGTTGATGCAAACTTCATATTTTCCATTCCATTGAACATCTTTCAAGCATAGCTTAGAAAATTTATAGAGAATCGAAAAACATCCTTTATATATTTGATTAAGATAACAGAAGAAATAGAAAATATAGAAAAATGAAGATGTAATAACGATATATGAAAAGATCTTGTGCAATTCATTTGACTACTATTCTCTGTCTGCCGAAGTTGCAGGTAATATAAAACAGAGATATCAAAGACTATAGTTTTCAAAATAATAAAAAATACTATAGAAGAATAATGATTGTTGATTGTTTGACGATCTAATACTGTATTGTCTAAATATATAAAAATATAACTTCTAGGATGGTTTTTTACTAACAATGTAAGTAATGCACGATATTGGCACACAGCATCTGTCTTATCTAATGGAAAAGTATTAGTTACTGGTGGTTCAGCCAATGGTTATTTAAATAGTGCTGAATCCTATGATCTATCAACAGGTACTTGGACAACTACTAGTAACATGACTAATGCACGGGGTTCTCACACAGCATCTATATTATCAAATGGAAAAGTATTAGTTAGTGGTGGATATGGTAACGGTTATTTAAATAATGTTGAGCTGTATGATCCATTAACAGGCACTTGGACAACTATTGGTAATATGATTACTGAACGAGCTTTTCACACAGCATCTACATTATCAAGTGGAAAAATATTAGTTACTGGTGGAGATAATACGAATACTATTTTAAATAGTGCTGAATTATATGATCCATTAACAGGTATTTGGACAAATACTGGTAACATGAATAATGCACGACGATGGCATACAGTATCTGTATTATCAAATGGAAAAGTATTAGTTATTGGTGGAGAGAATTATAATGGTTTTTTAAATAGTGCTGAATTGTATGATCCATCAACAGGTATTTGGACAACTACTAGTAACATGAGTAATGCAAGAACTGAGCATACAGCATGTGCATTATCAAATGGAAAAATATTAGTTACTGGTGGAGCTGGTATTAGTGGTGCTTTGAATAGTGCTGAACTGTATGATCCATCAACAGGCACTTGGACAACTACTAGCAACATGGTTGCTACACGATACTGGCACACAGCATCTTTATTATCAAATGGAAAAGTGTTAGTTACTGGTGGATGGAATGGTAATATTGTTTTAAATAGTACTGAGCTGTTTGATCCATCAATAGGTACTTGGACAACTACTAGTTACATGACTAATGTACGACAATTTCACACAGCATCTGTATTATCAAGTGGAAAAGTATTAGTTACTGGTGGTTGGAATGGTACTAATGCTATAAATAATGCAGAATTATATTAATTATTTTATTCTTTTTCTTGCAAGTAATGCGAATTCCAAACAATACTTTAGTTAGAAAAAATGTCAGCTTGTGTCGTTCACTAATTGTTTCCTTCCACATTTTTACTGAATTATCATTTACTTTAATATTCCATCCCAAACTAAAATAAATATCTTTGTTTTTCTACTCTGATCTATCAGTTTATTATGATCAACAAAACTTACAATTGATACGATAACTTTACTTAGCCTTTCAAATGTTTTCTTCGTTTTGCAGTGTAGCTACTCACAATATTTAATTGTTTTGATATTATTCATCAGATTTGGAATCTATGGTCATTGAAACACCTCGGTCATTAAAAGACCTTAGAGTAAGTTCATGAATGACATAGATGAGTTAAACAAAATACGGATATCCAACTTATCTTAGATTTACATAAATATATATGTTAACGAGAAATAATAGAAAATAAGATAATTTCTATACAATTACGTAGTGAAAGTTATCAGCCGGTTTGAAACTTATAATCCGACTAAAAGTAGTTGTGATAGATGTCGAATTAGGTCCTGCATCGAGTAGTGCAATTTTCGAGGGAGATTCACCAACTGAAAAGGTGCGCAGGGTTCAGTGTTTTTATGGATATGAATGTGGCTGTAAACCTTCTTCAATATCTATGTCCACACCATCAATGAGGAAAGATGAAATCTTTTGATAAGTTCACATAATTTGTTAGAATTGAATAATTTTGATAAACTATTTGATTAAAAAAAATAGTCCAAATTAAGTAGTACACGCATACGGCAAAAATACGAACGTTCTCGTCAGGGATTAACTTCATTTCCATTTATTTTTATTATCTCATATAGAAAAAATTCTATATGCAAATAGAATGTTCATTAGTGTAAAATTCAAAATATGCTCAAAAGAAAAATAAAAACTAGAATAAAGTTAATTTCATTGAAATATTAATTCAAATCTTTACATACCATCTCTAGTTTATTATAGTGATAAATAATTCAAAAGAACATACGCAATACATTAAAAGCAACATAAAAGATTTTTTTTCTTCAAATTAATTTTCAGGCATTTTAGAAAATGAAAAACAAACGTGACGTTTTTTAAATATAATTTAAAGATCTCTCGAAATGTTAATTTATTTTTGAATTAAAATGGAAGACAAAATTTATAATAAATCTCAGAAATTTACTAATTATGAGTCTAAAATAAATTGTTTACATCACCTAGAGAATGATGTAAGTCACAGAAGTTGTCTCTGCTCTATGTAACATAAACTTAGATAAACATCCAATTCGTAAATAAATACTGGAATATGTTGCTTCATTTTGTACAATCATTTGCTAATAGATTAGTACTAATGATATTCCATTTGCGATTACAGTACTGGTTCTAAAAAATATTACTTAAAAGTTTTCTATTCTAGTGACATATAGATCTTGGAAAATGACAAATTAAATCTCGTCTATATACAATTGAAGTAGATATTATGTATTTGTAAATTAATGTTAAATCAATAAATATGACAACTAGTGATGAACTTTGTAGGAATAAAGAAAATTAGAGTACACAAAATGATTATGAATCAAATTCGCTGATATGTTTCTCGATTCCAATTCATTTTAGAATATTTTAAAAACACACCTGTTTCACGTGTAGTACAGATGAAAACTGCAAGTAATGTAGCATGTCTATTTTAATTGAAAGAAAGTTTTATTAATTTTATTGCAATATACAAATAACAAAATATGACTATATGGAATGACAAATTCACTAGTTTTGACGTTATTGAGTTTCTAACCATTCATTGCATTCATTCTCTAATTGAGGATCAGTATTATTTTCTGGAGGATGACGAAGAATTGATAATGATGATTGCTGCTGTTGATAAGAAACTATTCTTCCAGGACTGTATGGTAAACTATTAAACATAACGTGTTAGTTGAAATGATTGATTTTCTATAGATTGTCGTCGATGTAGATGACCTTCTTCATCACAGTCATACAAATTGCAAGCCAAACATATTGTTGTTGGAATGGGGATAATACAAATATAAAGAAATGTTTGGCAGTTGGAGCACGGAGATCGTCTCAGAGTATAAATAAGTGCTGTTGTAAAAAGTATAATGGCGTATATCATATGCATAACGGTTCGAATAATGAGCTCCTTTCGTGTGAGTTTTCGAAGCGTAGTACTTATACTGAACAAAATAAGAACGACAGCAAGAACAAGGGCTGCAGTCAAAAATACGATTGATACTGATTCAACATCTGTATGACAAACGATTGAATAGTTTCCTCTAGAGTTTTGTCGATATGAGCATTTAGCAAAGATTCTAGACCATGTTTGAGGTTGTTTTTGTGTTTGATTATTTTGAGAATTGAAATTTACAGAAAGAGGTGATTCGTTTAAACGCAATTCAAATTGACCAAATAGATAAAAAAATGGAATTAAATCGACAAAAGAAAGAATAAAAGCCAAAAAACAGCAGATATTAACTTCGTCGTCGCCCGATGGTCTTCCATGAATTCGTCTGAGCATAATTGTATTATACATCAGAATGTTTTTAGTTGAATATGATGTTTCGATAATCAAAATGAAGCAACATGGATGCTAATACAATGATATAAAAGAAAAGAAGAGGGCGCTTGATTTGATAGATGCATTCATAATGAACATATTATTTGACCGGATGACCGATGTAGAATGCATTTTCTTCCATATTTTTCATTACTTCTATCGTCTATAGAGTAAATTAATCTGATTTTTTTGGATTAACTTACTGTTTGATAAAGTCACCAGTTTAAAGCATAAATTATGAAATAGTACGATCCTTGATAACTAAAACCTTTTCATCTGTGCATAATGCTCAAAAATTGATTAAAATAGGATTATATATGAAATAAATGTCAATACCGTTATCAAAAAAACGTACATTAGCTTTTAGTTATAATGACGAGGGTAATTATCAATAATGAATGGAATTCGTTAACAATTCAAAACTCATTCTCAAACATTAAAAAACAGTTCTATCACATCTTTGCTGTGAATTATAATATCTCATTTTTGTTATATTTGAAAACTATCTTGTGCAGACGTTTCGATATCTATTAACACGAACGAATCAAACAACATGTCATTGATTTTCAATGTGCATATTTGATGTAAATGAAAAGTTGGTTGAAAAATTACAAACTGTAATTAAATCACAAGAACTGATGAATAATTATTTAATTGAGACCTATCAACGACAAGTTTTATTTTAAAATGATGGAACTGGGACTCAAGACATATAAAAACTGATCTATAAAAAATCAACAGAAAAATAATACATAAAAATGCTGCTTTAAAACCAGTTGATGTTTCACATTTTCGGAATAAATTCTATTTTTCCTAGTTCTTCCGGGCAATCTTCGGATCACGTCAAATCAATGCGATATTTATCGGTGTACGTGTATCATTTTAGATATGAACGGATTATTAACGATAATTAAGGTAAGGGTGTGGGTGTTGATATGATTTTCATTTAAACCACATATTCGGATCTACGCCTACATCCACACTCTCTTCTGAATATATTCAAATATAACAAATTTGATCTTTTGTTTATTTTTATTTTATTTTTAATATTTAAATGTAAACGTCATTTTAGAATTTTATTCTCATCGAATATTTTTTCTTTTAAAAAATACATTTTCTTCATCTAATTTTTCGATTTTGATAGATTTCATTCTTATTCATTTATCATTTTTCTTCTCTTTCTCTCAATAGAACCAATAAAATTTCTATTTCGAAGTTTTTTTTCTTAATTTAAATGTTTTTCTCAATTTGAAAAATATTTTATTTGATTTTTCTATAAAAAATAAAATTTTCTTTGAAACTCTTTTAATTTGATTCATTCACCAAAAATTCTATGTCAGTTGTTTTATTCATTTTCATTTTTTTAATTTCAAATTAAAATTAACAAATTTTTATTTACTTTATTTCTAAAAATAAAAAACAAATTTATTTTCTTCAAGAGTTTTCATAAATTAATGTTTCTCATTTATTTTTAAAAATATAAATCGAAGTTTTATCAAACGAAATTAAGCATATTTTGAGTTTCAAATTTTTTCATATTTTTGAATTCGATGATTATTATAATCATCAACATAAAGATTTCCTTCATCATCAAACGATAAATCTGTGGGACCATTCAATTGATTTGATTGATTTCCTATTCTATTTCCACCAACAACAACTTCACCTTCTTCTTTTCCTTCACACCAACGAATTACTCGATTATTCCCATAATCTGCCACATAGATTTGACCCAAATCATCAACAATTACTCCATGAGGTCTAGACAATTGATTAAGATCCCATTCTTCATCATTTCCTCCTGCCACAACTATTCCTTCTTTTGCATCTTTTCTCCATTTCATCACACGACGATTATCCCTATCTGATACATAAACAGATTGCTCTTCATCAACAAAGAGAAAAGTAGGAGTATCGAGTTGATTGAGTTCATCTCCATTTCCATTTCCACCTGCCACTACAATTCCTTTGTTGTTGTATTCTCCCATTTTCCATCGTCTCACTTCATTCTTCGCATAATCAGAAACATAAAGGAATCCATATTTATCCATTGCCAAGCCCCAACAGTTAATATTCGCAATGAGAATCTGTTGCTTTTGATTCAACCATTGAATCACTCGTCTGTTCCCCCAATCAGCAATGATAATGGAATGAATTTGTTGATCAACAATTATATTTGATGGATCACTCAATTGATCCATTTGATTTCCTTGTCCATTTTCACCTGCGATGATTTGCCCTTCCTTTGCATTATATTTCCATTCAACTATACGATGATTTGTCGAATCAGCGATGAAAATATTTTTGTTTTTATCAATAAAGATTTGAAGAGGGAAATTGAATTGATTTAATTCTTGTCCACGTCCATTTCCACCAGCCACAGTGATGGCATTTTGTTTCCATTTGTTAAATTTTGATTCTAGAAAAGAATGAAAACGAAAGATTTTGATGAAAAGTAGAAGGAGAGGAAAAATGATTTTTATCGACGAAAAAAAAGAAAAGATTAGTTTTCAATGAAACTTTGAGTTTGTTTTTTTTTGTTGAAGTTGAATTGTAAATGAAATCAATGGCGGAGCTGGGGAGAGACGGGGAGGAGGACACTCAACCACCTCCCCCCTAGCAAGATTCCGAAAAATATATTTTTCTGATACAAAATCTTATTATTCTTTGTAGTGGAATACTCTATGAGATATAACTTATTGTGTGAAAATCATATGTACTTTTTAAGCAAATAAAAACACATTTAATATAAGCTTCAGCTAGATTCTAGAGATTTCTTAGTTTCATATTTCACTCATTGGATAACGTGAGGTGCAAACAACGCCAAATTAAAGCAAGTGTTTTTTTGCTTTTTCACACATGGTTGAATAGAGCTCGTCGAGCTGAATAAGAAGATATCAGTTTTTATATTTTTCTCGAAAGGTTTGTGTTGAAAAATCCATTTTCTTGAAAAAAATATTAGAAAAAAACTCATCTTTTAATGTCTTTTTTTTCATTTTTGAATCCCTTCATTTTACAAACATATTTTCACTAAAAAATATCAAAAAACCGTCTAAAAAAAAGTCAAATCGATGTAGTTTTTCACGATAAATCTAAATATATTATTTTCATAGTCCGAAGAAATGTAAAAGCCCTCTAAAATTGAAAAAAAACATTAAAAGATGAGTTTTTTTAATCTTTTTTTTCAATAAAATGAGTCTTTCAGCACTTTGGAAAAAATATAAAAACTGACCAATGCTTACTCAACTCGACGAGCTCTATTCAACCTAGTGTGAAAAAGTGAAAAAACATTTTGTACTGGTTGCGTAAAAAAATTATGCTTCTTAAGATGAACCGAAACGGTTATGGGGACTGAGCCCTCCCCTCCCCCAGCTCAACATCCGGGCTTCGCCGCTGGAATGGATGTGACTGTGCATGAAAGAATATCATGCTCACATCATTCTCATGAAAAAATCGATGTATCAGTGGTCAAATGTTGATGTTTATGCAAGATGTGTTTCTCGAGTGTTAAGTTAGTATTTTATCCAACTACAATTTCTTTTGAACACGTCCATTCTATATAAATGCTACCTGAAACATGAGATTAAGTGTTCATATCAATTGGTACTTCTACGTGTACAATCATACCGATAAATCAGATTAAAACTGACCATACCAAGAATAAATATAGATTAAAACCTACTGTTTCAGTTATAAAAGAGGATTTTTCTTGGATTCACTTCTGCTTTCAAATAACCAACTATGATCAGCTAGAAATGTTTAATATGCGAGTTTGCCTAAACTTTAATGTGAGTAATTGATAGAGATGGTTCTTGTAATAGACTCGTGCGGACAGTGTACTACGAGAAATAGTGATGGCTACAAATAGCACTGGACATAAGTCTTCAAAAATGACTCAATAAATATTACATTTCTTACATAATCTGGTTGATGTACGATAGTACTCATAACCTTGGGGTCAGATAGAAGGCGCATCTCTTTTCATTTGGATGAATATTTACAAGCAATGACGTTATGTGGCTTTATTCAGTCATAGTATCTATCTTTATCAACTTTTCCCCATGTCATAAGGAGTTTCTGAAGCGATCACTGAATTCTGCCATGTGAGATTCTTTTTATCAACAATATATTCGTATAGTATCATCGCAATCGACTAGCATAGATAAAATTAAGTCATCAAAAACTGAGCCTGTTTGCAGCTCTCATAGAAAGCTCTCTAATGTTCTATATCTAAATGAGAAGAATCGGACAGCTAAAATCAAAACTTTTAGATTTGGTTACCTGTAGTTTTCATCGTTTAGGCTATTACAAATCATCCAGCCTACTACTAACCTGACGCGGTTGTCGTTGATAACGTTGTTGATGACGTTGTTGTTGATGACGTTGATGTTGTTGTTGACGTTGTTGTTGATGACGTTGATGTTGTTGTTGACGTTGTTGTTGATGTTGATGATGTTGGTAACGTTGTGTCTGACGTTGTTGTTGAAGTTGATGTAGTAGGTGATACTAGATTACAAAAATGAGTTTAGAAAGAAACTTAATAATTGAATAAGGCTTTATTCCTTATTTCTTTTGTCTCCTTCTTCTCTTACAATCTATCGACCGTGACTATTAGTGCATTATAATAACGTAGAAAATCTTTATATGCCTTACATTATAATTGCAATTCTATGATCTTTACTTTAAGCACATCTCTGCTATAATAGTTTTGACAACTCATTTTACATTTTTTATAAGTTTAATAATGTAACATTTGTATACTTCTACTGTTCTTGAAATATTTCATTTTCATTTAAGATGACATTTCGACCAGAAACGTATCTTAATTCAACGGTCAAAGCTAACAGTTTATGTGAAACTATCATAAAAAGGAATCAACTCATGTCGGTCTACTTCATCGCTTGCTTTTCAAAACTATTGATTATTGCAATGCAGTTAGTTATACTGTTAAGAGATTCTTTGACGTACAGAGAAAAACTTCAACATAAAATCATTGAGTCGTAATCAGAGCTGCCAGAATAGCTTCATTTCTTACTTATTGTCTAAGATCTTGGGCAATGCTCTGCAAATTTATACACAATATCGATCAAAATCTTTTTGAAAGACATCAATGTCTATTTTTTTTGTTATTTTTGCAATATTTGGTAGTATTGATTCTTTAGTTTGAATAGAGCCATTTTAAATCCCACAGAAATTTCGTTTAGTAGGATATTTTCAACGTGGAATTCGAAAAATAAGCCTCAAAACCAACAGTTCGACTCAAAAAGGTTTGCTTTCGGGCGATGGCTTCAGTTAGATGTTTTGTTCTTTAATTTAATTTATTAGGAAACTCGATATCTCTCAGAAATAAGAAGGAGTAATACAATCGAACTAGAAATCTCAGCTAATATTAATGTTACTACTATCTATAACATACAAAAAATATTAAGTGAAATCTGAGATGTCGAATTATCATTGATATTTGATTTTCTCAAAGACTTATTCTTAATAAATCTTCTTCTACATGATAAAAATTCCATTATGAATCTTAGAACAATTTTTGATATTGTTGCTTAGAAGTATCATGTATAAGTTGTTATGATTGGGGATGTGTCGAGCTCCGGTCCTGACTGAGCCTCTCGGGTTCGAGCTCGGGGCTTGGGGCTTGGCAGGCTTGAGGTTCGGTCTTGCTCGGGCTCGGTAGGCTAAGGACTCAGCCAGGCTTGGGACGCGGTCAGGCTCGATAGGCTAGGGACTCGGTCATACTTGGGGATCGGTAGTCTCGAGGCTCGGTCTTGTTCGGGGCTCTACAGGCTAGGGACTCTGTCAGGCTAGAGACTCAATTAGGCTCGAGACTCGGTCATGCTCGGGGATCGGTAGGCTCGAGACTCGGTCTTGCTCGAGGCTCGACAGGCTAGGGACTCGGTCGGGGTCGGAGCTCGGTTCGCTAGGGACTCGTTCATGCTCGGGGATCAGCAGACTAGGGACTCGGCCAGGGTTCGGGTGTCAGAATTGATGTGGCAGTGAGTGTGGGTGAGAGTGTAGGTGTGGGTGTGGTGGATGCGGGTACTATCCTCTTCACTCGCACTCACTATTGTCACCCACACTCTCACTTACACTCTCACCCACACCCACATCAGTTCTGACACCCGAGCGCGAGTCTGACGAAGCCCCGAGCCTTGCGTCTCGAGCTCCAATTCTGACCGAATCCCGAGGCTCTCGGGCTGGGTACATCCCTAGTTATGATAAACAATGAAGCTTTACTTTGGTCATTTGAAATAATTTATCATATATTAACTTCAAAATAAATAATTATCTCATTTTAACTACCTGTTTTTATTTCCATTTTTTCTGTTGTTTCAGTAGTTGTTTCAATAGTTGTTGATACTTTTTCGATATTTGTCTTTTTTGTTTTGACGATAACAATTGAAATTGTTATGATTATAGCAAGTACAATAATGATAACTATGATGCACATCACTTTTCTTTTTTTCAGATATTCATATCTAGAATAATAATTCTTTTTTATTGTTGTCTATAATTCATAAGATACATACAATTTTTTTGGTTGAGTTGCATTCGAAGTAATTGTTTCAGACTAAAATAATCAAAAAAGATAAATATTATATTTTATGAATTTTCTTTTTCTCAATAAATTACATCTTTATTAACAATTCCTATTCTGTTGTTGTTGATCATTGTTGATATCTTGTTGATAGTTTAATACTTTTACAATCTAAAATCGACAAAAAAAAATTTTCAGTCATTAATAATATTATTATAACGAAGCTAAACTGTTTATTTTAATATCTTTTTTTACAAAAAATCATTTCTGTTTCTCGTTAATTATTGAGATCTATATTTCATGTAATATCTAATATTTCTTACCGACTAATCTTAGAACTTTTTCATTCCAATTTCAACTAGAAAATTGTTAAAATAATAAAAAAAATATTTATCATGCTCCCTCTTTCTCTTTCTGAAATAATCAGTTCTTTTCTGACGTAGATCATCGTGTTAATATACAACATCATATATCAATAAAAACAATCAGCTCATTTCCTTTTTCACTTTTAATTTTCAAATAAAAAACTCTTTCCAGATAGTTCTTATCTCTTATAAATATGAAACTGTTTGAGACAACATTTGATATAATTATTAGTTAATAAAACATTGAAAATCAGCGGTGTTCAGAGGATATGCAACATTTCCTCACAGAGAAAAAAAAGTGACGTTGAAATGTTTTATTATACACAACGATTCTTCTAAATAAATTGAGAATTAGATAATATTTATGATCAGAAATGGACTTTAATTTGATTTCATGGCATGCAATAATTATTTCCAGAATAGATAAATGATTTAATTGGAAGTCGAAATAGAATATTCAAGAAAAGAAAAATAATTAATACTTGATCCTCGCTTAGTTATAGTCTACTAGATATGACTAATCAATAGAGAGAACTTTAATCACACTTTTAATTACAATCATAGTCATATAAAATACGTAGATGCTTTGCATAATTACATTTAGATGTGACTGTCGCGGTGATTGTCGATATTATATTTTTGCCTTGTTTCTTAGTTTGTGATTGAACATTTATGTAGAGAAAGTGAACACAAAGGAAACAGCAGTTATATCAATCGTCAAGTCTTGTACAATACCATGAAATTCGTTCTTTTTTTTGGAATGAATATGAGAATGATAATTTAACAGATGAGTGTATTATTCTTATCCTGATGTTAATTCATCCACACTCTCATGAATATATTTTATACTCGTCTGAATCTATTACTGAATTAATATTTTATCGACAATAATTTGATAAATAAAGATGTAGTTAAAGCTTAGCTCTATAGACTTTTATATGAATGAAAAATAATAAAATACATTCTTTTCTCTTAGGAAACGTCGCATTTCCTTCACATAGTGCTGATTTTCAATGTTATTTTTCTATAGAAATTAACTCTTGTTTCCACTAGTTTAGTTTCACATGCTACTTCGTAGATTTCGACATTTACAATAGATAACATTTTATTGAAAAGTGATCTTGTTGTTTTCATCGACATATGATGTTTTACATAAAAACGCTTGTATACAATAAGCATCAAAATCATTCACTCATTATTATAATTTTTATTTTAAATCAAACAAATACGTAAAAATAACGTGAAAAATATCATTTGAGAATTCATTTCTTGATACTTAATAATTTAAGTAATGTCGAACATAGTGGATGATTCTATTAAATATAATTACAAAACTATGAAATAAATAAAATGAGAAGAACTTCATTTTATTTCTAATAATTAATATTGAATAAAACAAACTGTTTCTTTGTAATTATATTCTTCAATAATTAACTTGAATGATAAACAAAAACTCTTCTCTATATTGCTGAAAATTGAACATGAAGTTTACTTTTTGTTCTCTATTCGCCTACATAATGATGTTAATCGGAACTTTCTTTTTTTATTGAAATATTTGCAATAAACACAACATTTGAGTTTATCAACAGAGAAAAACAATGAATTCATTTCCTTTGTCAAAACTGATATAAAATGTCAGACATTATTTGCTGTAAATAGGAAAAATGTTCATGATATTGAAATGTTTGTAGGAAGGAGATGAAAACAAAGTTTAATATTATTTTTGTTAAGAATACATCAGAAATCATGCCTTAACGAAGGAAATACGACGCTTCCTCAACAACAAAACATTTTTATTATTTTGTATTTAATTGAAAGATATTATATGCTGTCAGAAATGTGTTATATAATTGATTTTATTCTTATTTGACACATTAGATAAATGATACGAAAAGTGTAGTTGTTGATCTTCAGAATAAATCTTCATCAAATATTATTCAACAATATGAATATCATCAAATCTATGAGAAATGAATACATAAACTAAAGAAGTAGTAATGTCAGATTCACATTTAACAAAATCAACTAAACTTATTATTTTATTATCCTTTGAAATTGTTCATCATGATGAATAATTATGATCATATTAGCATAGTTCGAAGTAAAAATAGTATATCAATCATTTCTTTTGTTCTATATTGACATGCAGAAGAGAACGAAGAAGAAAACATCATACTGAGACTGACATTGTGAGATGTTGAATACTTTCTTAAAAACAACGGCATTTTCTATCGTTCGGTAAGAATTCAAATATTTTATTATGACGAAGAATTAAACTATTGAAGAAGAGTTGATTTGTTTTATCAAATTAAAATGAATAATTATAGAGATTTATTTTTCTAAACAAAATTTTATCAAATAATAATCCAAGAAAATTCTGTAAAATCTAAACGTAAATATAATGTTATACAAATTTATTCTTTCTCTCAATTATCCGAGGGTGTGGGTGTGGATGTCGGAGTTCTTATTAGATCGACAAGGGACACTTAAATCCGCAATCTTTGTATTAAATGTTTATCAACTTCAATTAATTGAAATCTGATGATGAACATTTTTTTCATTATTCATAAAAATATTTTGAATTATTTAATCGATCATTTCTTTAATTATTCTAATCAGACGTTTTTCTTGAGAAATGCGACTGTTGAAATGACAATATAGATCAAATAGTAATAAAACTAATACTCACATCCTCAAATGTCAATGAAAAAACAAATATCTTATCACAAAAAAACGTCGTTAATTTGAAAGTTATCAATAATTTGGGTTTTATTTGATGAAAAAGAAGAAAATTGAATTTAAATCATTTTTCATAGAAAATTTTTATTTAGAATAAAAAATAATGAAAATGTTGAATTTTTTCATTTGAAATTGAAATGAATTAAATTTGATAAAGAAATTATGGAACAGTTACTCTAATTTCTTTGAAAAATAGAACAAATCTCTTTTATATTAAAAATCAAATTTAAATTTTGGATCATTTCATAATATTTAGTATCAATGTTTTATTTTATTCCAATCTCTTGTTCATTTTTCTTCCCTAATTATTTTTTATGCTTTTCATCTAAATGTAGATGTTTATTGATTTATTTTCAAATTTCAAAATCAAATTTCTTTTCATTTATTCCATTTTGACAAATCATATTTTTATTTAATTTTTATTAACAAATTTTTGTAAAACATTTCTCTTCTCTTCAACTTTAGACAATTTGATTATTTTCATCAAATAAAAATATACAAGTAGAATTCCCTAAAACACAAAATCTTCTATTCAAAGAAGTTTTATTGCAATGCAATTCAAATTAAAAAAGATGAAGAATTTAATATTTATTTATTCGAATTTTTAATGAAAATTACCGATTAAATTCAAGGTTGATAAAAAAAAACCAAAAAGATTTTTCTTTGTTATTTTATCAAAAGTTTATTGGTTTTTTCATTACTTTCCAATGATAAAACGGGTTTTTTCTTTTTATCAAAATCAAAATTTCATTCACAAAATTATTTCAAATTTTTGAATTCGATGATTTCCAATATCAGCAACATAAAGATTTCCTTCACCATCAAACGATAAATCTATGGGACCATTTAATTGATTTGATTGATTTCCATGACCATTTCCACCAACAACAATTCCACCTTCTTCTTTTCTTTCATACCAACGAATTAGTCTATCATTCCCACAATCTGCTACATAGATCTGACCCAAATGATCAACAATTACTCCTTGAGGATTAGACAATTGATTGAGATTTTCTCCTTCACCATTTCCTCCAGCCACAATTCTTCCTTCTTTTGCATCTTTTCTTCATTTCATCACACGATTATTGTTATTATCTGATATATAAACAGATTGATCTTCATCAACAAAGATAAAACTAGGAAAATTGAGTAGATTAAGGTAATCTCCTCTTCTATTTCCACCTGCCACTACAATCCCTTCATTGTTGTATTCTCCTATTTTCCATCGTCTCACTTCATTCTTCCCAGCATCAGAAACATAAAGAAATCCATGTTTATCCATTGCCAAACCATAACAGTCAATATTGTGAATGAGAATTTGTTGCTTCTGATTCAACCATTGAATCACTCGTCTATTCTGAGAATCGGCAATGATGACCGAATGATTTTGTTGATCAACAATCATATTTGTTGGATAATTCAATTGATCCATTCGATTTCCTTGTCCATTTCCACCTGCAATGATTTTTCCTTCTTTGGCATTATATTTCCATTCAACAATACGATGATTCCACCAATCAGCAATGAAAATATTTTTCTTTTCATCAATAAAGATTCCAAAAGGGTGACTGAGTTGACTTAATTGTTGTCCTTGTCCATTTCCACCAGCCACAGTGATAGCATTTTGTTTCCATTTGCTGAATTTTGGTTCTAGAAAAGGACGAAAACAAGAAATTTAGATCAAAAGAATTTCTATAAAAAAATCCTTCATTGCTTTTTTTTTGTATAAAACTCATTAAAATGAAATGAAGAAATCTTTTGTTTTGAAAAGAAACGTGTTTGAAAATTGTATTTTTTAGAATGAAAACTTTGAAGATGCATTTTTATTGAAAGATAATTTATTTTTGAGACAAATTGAGAAATATCTGATTGGAAAAGAGAATAAAGAAAGAAAAAAGAAACGTTTTAGAATATTTGCCAATAAAAGAAGTGATTTGAATTGAAAAATTTGTGTGAAATAAAACAAATTAATAATGATTTAAAATATTTCAATTAGAAATAAATTTTTTCTTTTAGGGTTGGGTGATTCTTCTAATATACCCACACCTCAAAATTCCCAAAAATAAAACAGAATTGTTCTGTTATGAAAATGATACTTTCAGATACTGAGTACTTTTGTTCTATTTTGAGAGTGTTACTTGTGGGTGCTGAGTACTATTATTCTGTTTTGGAAATAGCACTTCCCATTTCGTAACAGATTTGTTCTGTGTTTAATTATTAACTTTTTTTGGGCGACTATATAATTTCAATAATCATTAGGTGAAATTTATATGTGGAGCTTATTTTTTCTTTTATAAAAAAAAAACTCTACCATTTATTGTTGTTTTTGTTGTCGACGCATCGGTTGTAGTTATAGTTTTATTAATTGTTGTTTCGGCCTTTGTAATGTAAATAGAAATTATTGTAATACCAATGATAGTGATTAGACTAAGAATGGCAATGAGAATTAAAATCAATATTATTTTCCGATGAAACAAAGATCTAAAATCATAGTTATAGTTCGAATAAATAAATCAAATAATACTTACGATCCTGTTTGCGGACGAATAGATTGTTTAATATTGTTTTTATTCACTGGTTTAGGCTAAATATTAAGAAGAATTATTTAAAGTATTGATTATTCTGGTAACTAACCATTGAATTTGTTCAGTTTGTTAGTCTTTTCTCAAATAATAATGAAGAAAAATAATTAAATCTCTTTCGAAACTATTTTATTTTTAGAATGAATATTGTAATGTAACGACTACTCGTTTGTGCTTTATTTAAATAGAATGAATATAAGAATAATGACGAACGATAGGAAAACGAAGAGGTCAAGAAAGAAAGTGAAAACATGAACAAAGAGAGGTGAAAGAATAAGAAATGACCGATGTGTATGTCAGCGTCCAAATTGATATTTCGTCGAATCTCAGAATGGCCTAGGGGAATATGGGGCCCGAGATTAGACGCGTCCTATATATTGAACCCCATATTGGACGAACATTTCTTCAGGTCACTCTTAGATAAAATATAGAATATACGTCCATACTAAGATTGGACTGAGACATAAGTGCGGCGAATCGTGGATTAGCGATAATTTTAGACTACCAAGAGACTTGAATGAGGTATTGAACATCTAAAGCGTAGGTGTAGATGAAATAAAATACCCACATCCACACCCTCAAGAAACAGAGAAGTACCGATAGTAGTTTATTATAATGATTATATAAAGACTCATAAAACTACAACAGTTTTCTATACATTCATCAGATAAAATCATTAAATATCGTTATGAGAATTGTCAATCGTTGATACTGCTAAAACGTTCATTTGCGTATTGGAAATGGTATGGTTCGTCTGCACTTCGGTGGTGTGTTGTCTGCTTTTTGTTAAATCGTTATAGATTTTCTTGCAGACGAATAGAATTGTCTTACGATTTTCAACAATTGGATAAATTCCGACAATACAGAATGAAAAAAACATCCAAATAATTCCAATACTAACCCAACCGGTAAAGAAAGATTTACTAAAGACATATGCAGTTCCATACATGGGAAATGGCAAAATAATGACGAGACACGATGTGAGAACGACAGCTATAATACGTGCAAATTTTAATTTTCCTGTCAAAAAAACAATTCCACGTTCTGTTTCTCCGAGAGACGGATGACGAGTGTTTCTTGGACCATCATCAACTAATTCAATTGCTCTCATCGAAACGAAGTCATAACGTGCTGGATCAGGTGCAATAAACGAAATAATGGGTACGAATACGATCGGAGAGAGTAAAGCGACTACATTTCCAACAAGCATCGATACATCTGATCCAGTTGTTTCAATACTAACTGAATTAAATTGAATTTTAGTCACAACTAACCATGCAGATACAGAGCAAATAAAACCTAATGGAGGAGAAAGACAGACAGCCCATTTACTCTGTCTATTCCAAAGAAGAGTCAATGCACCTGGAATAACAGCACTAGAAATAATGATACCCATCATTGAATACAAATATCCCATGCTGATCTCAATATAATACAATGCAATTGACCATATACTCATTCCGAGCCCAAATAAAACGACAGTCATATGAGAAACATAAATCAATTTCTTTCCACTTGCCGTTTGATTGAAATAAGCTTTATAAATATCATAAGTAACTATGGAACTCACTGCAATTAGTTGAGCAGACATAGCACTCGTACATGCCATAAAAATCATGATCAAAGTAGCTATTGCTCCACTTTTTCCAATAAGAGCTACTGCAGCTGTTGATAAAGTTAAACCAGCTGATACATCAGCTGCACTTAATCGATTTGGATATGTTGGAAATATTGGATTGTTTTCTAGTGCAACAGCGGTGAGTCCCATCGTAGTAGCGATAAGAAAAGGAATACCGAACCACGCAATTCCACCCAAAACATAACCAGGTAGAGCAGATATTGGTGAAGCAGCAATTGCTTTATTATAATATCCATTGTCAAGAAAAACAGTTCCAAAATTTCCAATAATATTGATAATAAAAAATATCGCACCTTGTTTCGATTGCATCGTTAAATACGAACCTTCAGCATTTCCATCAACCGGATGAATTTGACTCGCATTGACAAGTAAATCATAGACTTTAGAAGGTGAGCCAAGTACGGGTGATGTGACATAAGTGATAAATGCAAAAAATAAAATAATAATTAGAACAGCTACTGTATGTATATAATCGGTAAGAAAAGTAGCTTTGAGTCCACCTACCATCGTATAAATAATCGTTCCCAAAGGCAGAAGAAAACAAGCAGCTGCAATGTTCATTCCACTCAAAGAATGAACAACAGCTGATGTACCTGTTAATAATGTTGATGTAACAGTAATATTTGTCACTAGACAAAAGATAATAAAAACAATATGAGCTGATCGACCATATCGAGCATGAATTACTTCTAAGAATGTATGTGCAAATGGTGCTCGACGTTTTAATTTAATAGCAACAACACAAAATAGAACAATTTGTACTGTCGCTCCACTTGCATACCAAAAAGCTCCTGATATACCGTACGAATATGCTACTGAACTCGAATGTAATAGAGTAGCAGCCCATGTCCATGATGAAACGACAGAAGAAGCAATTAAACCTGTTCGTACTTTTCGATCAGCTGTCGAAAATGTTTCACTCGAATCTGTTGCTTCACCAAGATATCGATGCAAACAAATTGTCATTCCAATCATTCCCATAGCAAAGATCGTTCCGAAACCAATAAGAATTCCATATCCATCACCTTGAGTTAACGGAGTTTTTGACGACATGTGACAAGTACCAAATTATCTAAAAAAGGTTACTGTTCGCATTCAATGAAATTTAACCTTTATTTAATAAATCGGTTTATTTTTAGAAGGGATACATTTTTTGTTATATAAACGAGCTGTGAAAAATAACAAAGAAGACTATGTATTACACTTCTGCTCATTAGCTATTTAATCTTCTCATTATCTTCCGATGCATAGCTATTTAAATCGTTGTTGATTTTTAATATATCATTCTTTTATAAACATCGTGTAGCTAGTTAAATAATTGTAATGTATTTATTTAAAGTTACTATGTTTCTTTCGAGCAGGGGTCAGAAAAAAATATTATTCAAATATCTACTTCATTCGCAACAAAACTTGATTTTTTAATGTATATTATTTTATGATACTTGTTTGTGAAAAAAGAAACTTACAGATTTTCTACCGTTAGTCACCTAGTAAAAGAACAGATCAAAAATACTATAGAAAAGCAGCCAGCTACTTAAAATAATTTAATAGTTGTGCACATTTTTATAAATAGCTATGCTATTTAATTAAAAAAGATAAATGGAATATGTGATCTGTAAATGAGTGAGTGTAGAAAATATGAAGAAGCTTACAATAAAAAGTTCAAATAGTCTGAACAATCGAACAGAATCAGTTGACTAACTTACCAATCATCATACAAAAAGCTCATTAACCCTTTGAGCCCCAGTGCGACATATATGTCCCACCTAGCGAAAAATTCTAGTTTTCAAAAAATTTCGAATATATTTAACAAATTTTCGTAGTTAAGACATATCTGTGCGAGATTAAAAATCGTACTGAGGCAGTTTTTAGGCTCCCGTTCGTATGCCTACAAGGAAGTGGCTAAAATATTTCTTATCATTCCCGTAGGGGAGTACGGCTAAAAGTTAAAAATGACTTAAAATATTTTTTTAAAGTATCAATGGAAGTGTCGATAATACTCAATGCTCATACAAAATATCAAGTTTTTAAGAGGTTTCGTCCATAGATTAAATTGTGGGTTTCAAAGGGTTAATTAGTTTCTCGTATCTTCGAATGACGTTCTTTCAAATTATTTCATTCACATCAATGAATTTCATTAATAAAAATATTAATTTAATGTGAAACCAATAGTAATTAAGTCTGCCTAATCTTCAAATAGTAAACAAATAACAACGAAAAAATATATGTTGAAAAGTTAGTAATCTGAAGATTCCTTAAACGTACAAAATAAATTAAATGTTATTACAAGAGTGAGATGAAGACGACTGATATTTTTTATTACGCCATTTCAAAGTCAGTTCTCACTTCACAATGAAACACTTACCTTTAAACTTTGTTGACTAAGTAATGACTTAGAATATGTTTAACAACTGAAATACTTTCTAAAACAAAGAGAATAAAAGTTAAAAGGTAATTTTATCATATCATGAACATAGTGAACGGCTTTTTTTTACAGTAAAATTTAAAAAAGACAAATAATAAGTGAAAACAATGAGAGAGTACGAGAAGGTGCAAAGAAATTCTCTCACATTCTTTTTTGTTCTCTATGAAAACAGAAAAAAACTAAATGAACTTCGATTTGTAGAGACTCACTTCTTATCTTCAGACGTCCGTTTTCTTCATGAATCACAATAATGGTTATAATTAATTCTAAGAATAAACGAATGACAAGTGGTAGACGACAACATAGAAAAAACATCCGGAATCAGATGAAGAACGTATAATACAATAACACAAATTTTGTTTCTTTAAATGATTAAATTTCCTATAGAAGATGAAAAAGAATACGTCACTATTAATTTTTATCTATCTACCATATGGATCCCATTATTTAAGAATACACTTACTCAAACTTTAATTTCCTTCTTCGTATATTATACACCTTCTTTATGTAGTTTCAATTTAGTCGACTATAATCATGAATAGAAAAAAAGACAATCGACGAGTTTGCATTATAAATTACAAAAAAATTACATAAATTTTTCTCGGAATATTTTTATAAAATTCAATTTGACGGTATGAAACATTTCCGTTGATATTCAAGTAGTTTATAGACATGAAACATAGGTTAAATGGTATATATATTACTAAATAACCCCAACAGAATTTTAGTATTCATTTTAAAAATTGAATATTTTATTTTGTATGTATCTCAATGTTTAATTATTTATCTATCATTCAAATACAATGATTGTTTTCAGTGTTGGTCAATTGTCTAATGATACATCACTAATATAAAGATTTTAATATTATTTTCCAATTATTGTATTGTTAATTAGTTTGTATTTTTATGGTAAATGCATTTCTAAAAGAATAAATAAAAAAAAATGATTTATTTATTAAATCTTTTTTATTATTAATCAGAATGTTCAGAATACTTATTTTCTGTACGAACACATTTCATACGTACTGTTCTAAGATATCATCTTTGAGCAAAAACATCTTGAGACTGTTCATGTCTAATTGCATTTTTATCCAAAGTTTCCTCAAATTAAAAAAGATTAAATTGCAAAATGATAAAATTTGTTAATTTATTAAATAAAAATCTTCTCAACATTTGTTTTGTTCAACCAAACTCAATTTTCAATAATAAAACTTGATCTTTTATTCTATTTTTATTTCTCAATTTTTTAATTCAATAAAAAAATTCTTTTCTTTATTTCAGAATCAAAATTTCATTCACAAAATTATTTCAAATCTTTCAACTCTATGATTCCAACTATCAGTAACGTATAGATTTCCTTCAGCATCAAAAGATAAACCCATGGGACAATTCAATTGATCTGATTGATTTCCATGACCATTTCCACCAACAACAATTCCACCTTCTTCTTTTCTTTCATACCAACGAATTAGTCTATCATTCCCACAATCTGCTACATAGATCTGACCCAAATGATCAACAATTACTCCTTGAGGATTAGACAATTGATTGAGATTTTCTCCTTCACCATTTCCTCCAGCCACAATTCTTCCTTCTTTTGCATCTTTTCTTCATTTCATCACACGATTATTGTTATTATCTGATATATAAACAGATTGATCTTCATCAACAAAGATAAAACTAGACGAATCAAGTTGATTAAGTTGATCTCCTTCGCCATGTCCACCTGCTACTACAATTCCTTCATTGTTATATTCTCCCATCTTCCATCGTCTCACTTCATTCTTCCCAGCATCAGAAACATAAAGAAATCCATGTTTATCCATTGCCAATCCATAACAGTCAATATTATCAATTAGAATTTGTTAATTCTGTCTCGACCATTGAATCACTCTTCTATTCTCAGAATCAGCAATGATGACCGAATGATTTTGTTGATCAACAATCACATCTCTTGGATAATGTAATTGATCCATTCGATATCCTGCGTTATTTCCACCTGCAGTAATTTGTCCTTCTTTTGCATTACTTTTCCATTCAACGATACGATGATTCTGAAAATCGGCTATGAAAATATTTTTCTTTTTATCAATAAACATTGCAAAAGGAAGATTAAGTTGATTTAGTTCATGTCCACATTCATTTCCAGCAGCCACAGTGATGGCATTTTGCTTCCATTTATTGAATTTTGGTTCTAGAAAATGATGAAAAAATGAGACTTTGATGAAAGGAATAAGAAAATTTTGTTTTTATAGAAAAAAAGAAAAGATTAGTTTTCAATAAAATTTTGAGTTTGTTTTTTTGTTAAAGTTGAATTTTGAATAGAATATTGATAAAAATGTATAATGAAAAGACAAATTTTATTTGATATTTTTTGTTAAATTTCGAAAAAAATTCTACTGAAAAAGAATAAAAACATTTGAAGTTCTGTATTTGAAAAATAAAAATAAATTTTTTTGAAAGGAAAAAATCTTTGAGTATTTTTTTGAATAAAATTTCGTAAAACAAAATGAAGAAATATTTTGTTTTGAAAAAAAAAATTTGAAATTTATTGTTTTTCGAATCGAAATTTAGGAGAAAAAGAATATTTTTATTGAAAGATAATTTATTTATGAAACAAATTGATCAATATTTAATTGAAAAGAGAAAAAGATTTTGTTGATTCATTTTTTATTGAATAAAAATTTGAAATTAATTCAATTTTGTTCTTATCAATCAAATATATCTTTTGAGTCTTTAAGGAAAATTTTTTATATAATTTAATATTATTTTATATTTTATAATTCTTTTTTACATAAAAACAAATTAAACTTTATATTTTTCTGACTAGTATTATTATTGATTTAATTAATAAATAAATCGAATTGTTTTAACTTCTTCGTCATCACGTTTCTTTGTTTTTATAGTTTTTTAGCATAATTTTATAGAAAGTAAGAATTATTTTTTGAGAAACTTACTTTCTGTTATAATAATCGAAATTTGATTAATAAACGGTTGCAAATTTTGTTGAATAGACATATTTGATAAATTATTTAATTCTTGTGTTATTTTCATCAATTGGTTTGTTAAATATTCTAAACTAATTTCATTAAACTCATTTTCTTTATGAATTTGTTTTATTTGTTCATTCAAGTCTTTAAATTTCATTTCAATATCATTGATACATGTTTGTGATGATTTTTCTGTACTCTTGTGCTTTTTGTTGAATTTTTTTAATTGAATTTATTTCCCATTGATCAATTTGTTTTATTAATGAATGATTATGTGGATTTTGTTTTTGTTCATTAATTCTTTGTTTAAATTCATTATATTCATTAGTGACACGATGTAATTCAGCATTTAATATTTGACGATGTTCTGTTAAATCCATTAAACAAAATTCTTTTGAACATCCTTTACAAGGATATGTTATTTTGTCTTTATTACATATAGAACATAGTGTTTTGTTATTTGCCATTGCCATTTCTTTGAATAGAAATTTATAAATGAAATGAATAATCTCTTTATTCACCTCTATAAACACAAACTTAATGACTCAACGATAATAGAAGTATTGTTCGGTAGTTGAAGAAATCGAAAAAGAATTTTTTTCTCGCTAGTAAAACTTCAAGTTAAGAAGAGAAGAAAAAAACACGTTTTATTTTTGATCAAATGGATTTTTAGTGTTTCATCACGAAACAAGATTGAAAAATGAAAACTAAATAAGGTGAAGAAAGTTGGAAATAATTTCAAGGATGTGGGTGAGGGTGTGGGTGTAGAATGAAAAGAAAACCCATAACGTTGATTCTACTCGTTGGTTTCGCGATTCAAAAAATGATCTTAAACCAAAATTAGTTCATTCATTTGCTTATCTTCCTTCTGCTGCTGGTTCACGAAATTGTATTGGACAAAATTTTTTGCATTATTAGAAGTAAAAGGCATGTTAGCTATGCTTGTACAACAATGCAGTTTTAAATTAATACCTGGACAAAAAATAATTCCAGAAGTTAAAATAACTTTTAAGAACAAAATATGGTTTATTAGCAAATATTACTAAACGTCAAATATAATTAGAAAAAAAAGCAAGAAAATTTTATATTTTGTAGTTGAAATAATAAAATAAGATTTGTCTGAAAATTAGTTTGGCTAACAAGAATTTTAATCTATTTGTCAATTTTTAAAAAAAGTTATTCGCTTAATAGATTTTGTTGTATTCAATTGATAATTTTTATCATGTTGAATTTGTGTTTCGTATTTTAAAGAAAATGGAATATTTTTTTATGATAATATGCAAAGAGAAACATCATACTCTGCAAAAATATAAGTTGTTCTTATTTTTATTTAATGTGGGTGTAGATGTTATGTTAATTTATAAATCGACACCCACAGATAATAAAACAAAAAATGAGAGAAAAAAGCCTTGTACAAGTGCATATATATATATATTCGATGTAATTGATTGAGAAAGTGCTATAAAGCCACTACCATACGTTGCACTTGTTCACTCGACTATTGCCTTGACCTGTTATGCAGCCGAATACTCGATTGAATTCAACAAAATTCGAGGTGGGACCACGTACTCTAGAAACATAAATCATTTATGATAGCACAGACTGACGTATAAAAATAACTTTACCTAAATTGTTCAGGTGAGTGCACCTCTCTGTTAATATAGGAGTGCGCAGCTTCATTTGTCATTTTCGTACACCATGTATGACCAAAGTTCATAAAGAACATTTGTTCTGTTGAATATTTGGTTAAACCGGGAAGTTTCTTGTCAACATTTTTATGAGTCTTAGCCCATTGCTGATATGCCTTTATAATATCTTTAGGTTTAACTCTTGAATTAGTGGAAGATAAAACTTACGAAAAAAGCCTGTTTGAGTCCTGCATCGTCGGCGATGTTTTCATCTTTTGTTTTTTGTCCATTTACCTAAATGAAAAAGATTTTATGTTTGAATAAATCAAAAATAAAAGAAAGAAATACCGTAAGATTGACCTGAGCCAAAGTATAGTTGTTGTATTGTTCGACGATACAGTTTTTACGTATGTTAAATGCGTTGACAGTCGCATTAGTCCACCATGAAACTTTGTTTCCATTCAGATCATATGCTTTCCCTTCATCACCAAATCCATGTGCAATCTCATGTCCCATAATATAGCCAATACCTAAATTTAATATTATTTTTCTGTTTCTTTTTTCTCTTTGAATCTATCCTTACCACCATAGTTGAGATACCTATCAAAGATATGAAGGATATTATGATAATATGAGAAAATGACGTTTTACTTTGGTGCATCTTTGTCGAATAAAGGTGTTTGAAGTATGGCAGCTGGAAACACTAAAGAAAAAACGACGATAGCATTTGTTTATTGTTAGAGACTCTTTCATACAGATCTCGTTCGCTGATAATCTATGTATGGCATTGACATTTGTGGGCAAGATATCACTCCATTCTTTACTATCGATAGGATAACGAAGCATTTGAAGACTTGCTTTGGAATGTAGTTGCATGGCACTCAGAACATTCGGCATATAAGATAAATTGAAATTATACTAGATTTGAAATAAAAAGAAGAATAAGAGATTTTCATTCTATATCGTACCTCAGCAAAGTCCTTATCAAGTTTCGTCATATCATCACTCTCTAAATAATCAGGATAACCAAGTTTTGCTTTAATAGCTCGAGCCTATAGAAAAAATTATTTTATTGTCAATACAAAATTGATCGAATGAATGTCTTACTTTTTTAATCGCTATAATTTTCGATTTGGAATCCATCCATGTCGATCGGTTGACCATCGTGATGAAGGTATTTCGAATATTGTTGATCATTTCAGTTGTCTATCAAAATCATAATAGGTAAATATTTTCTATTATCGAATTATATTCTTATTACTTCTTTTCGAGTATTCTTATCAAAATATTCATCGATGTAGAGTTTTGAAACCGGCAAGCCCATTACTGTATTAACATAATTGGCACATGTAATTGTACGTGACTCTGCAGTACTTGTGCCAAGAATCACATGATTAAATTGTTGCACAATATTTCGAAATCGTCTTGGCATATGCCCAGCTTGATTTATGATGAATTTCCATATCATATAATTTTGTATGGTACGCGGTGATTGTTGATTAATAATTGACGAAATACCATCCAAAAATTTGGGTGCAGTCACAATTACAATGTCTGTATCCATCACAGAGACGTTAGCCAACAGATACAAGCGACGAATATAGTTAGAAGAATCGAACTGAATAAAAAGATGAAGAAAGAAAAGGAGAAAGTTGACACTTACGCTGACATTGATTGTATGTGAAAGATTACCGAGTGTTGTGCAAACAGTTTCGTGATGACCTAGTCGGTCTTGCACCTTATAGTACTATGTAAAAGAAGTAAAACAGGAAGTCTACTTGAGAAAAGAAATTTACTTCGTAAAGTTCGCTTTCGAATTTGTATAAAGTAAGAAAGTCATTAGGGATTGTCGATGGATTATTGGTCAATGATCGAGTAAAATTTAAAAATAAATACTTGTAAGCCTCCAGTGATTTGATTTCATAGGAATAGTGAATAGAATTGTCTGTAGCCAGTTCAGAGGGTATAATCTACAAGTTAAATATTTATTAGCAATAATTTAAACTATTGAGTCTTACATAAATACTTCGAACTGATGAATTCTTCTCATCAACATCTGTGTTTACAGTATAAAATATGTAGTTATTGTATTGACTTAATTTGAGCATCAATCGATCGAAATCAAACGTTGATTCATCCCAGGCTAAGCCTTGCAAGACAGGCCATCCTCCAAGCTCTTTATTGATCATTGCCATTATTACATCAACATTTTCCATTTCGATAGTATCTTCGTCTATACAAGAACTATATAAACGACGAGCATTAGTAATTGCTTTGAACTTCTTTGTTCTATTTGATGGTGACGATGATAACAAATCTTCGAAAAACGAGAGAGAATATATAAAACACAAGAATAATATATCGTACCGGCAAATGTATGCCCTAAGTTTTTTGCTATTTGTGTTGTTGGACTCTGTTCACTACCTGCAAATGATAAAGTATAGAATTAATTTGTTTTATAATTCTTCTTGTACTCACTTTCCGATGATATTATGGCATTTTTAATATATTTTCCACAAGCAAACTCATAGAAGTTTTCACATGGATCGATTGTCTCGTCAATACTTTCGATCAGAGAATTTGCTTAAAACATAAAATAATTTTTACTAGTGTGACAAAATTCACTGACCTGCTTTGATGCAATACGGAGTTAAACATAAATCGCTAGTATTTTCTACTAAAAATAGTATTGAATTAAACTTGCATAGAATTCATGTATACGTACCTTTTGTTTTGTTTATTTCAATTCCGTATAGAACGAGTATTGCGATAAGAAAAATCAATAACAGAATGATAATTATACCAAAGAATCGAGATGACCGACTGAAATGATACGAGATATTATAAATCCATTCGAAAGATCACTCTTATATCAAACCTACCTTCGATGTAAAGGAGTACACAAAGTGTTTGCTTCTGAATGGGTCTGCATCAATTTGTTTTGTTAAAATAACGAGTAAATCAGTATATATAATTGAAACATTATATATTATATAGAAGTTTTAGACAAAAATGTAATTTTCCCACCGAATGCATAGCGTATTGAGTGAGAATATATGAGTATTTCCCTTATCAGAGCTTCACTTAATATAAGAGAACAAGAAAAATCTTCCCATGGGGAATTGAATAGTTATAAAATTTGTCGTCCTAATTTTTATTCATTCTGTTTCATGATACATTATAACTGTTTTTGTCGAACAACAATAAGTATGCATACATACATACATAGATTATGTATGCAGTGATGAAAAAAAATGATGTGTCTTATCTTCCTTCATCCATGTGGCAAGGAAATGACGAAGAGTGAATTATTTAATGTTTTTGAAAGATAAAAAGAAGCCTATCAGTGCAGCTCCTTTGGAGCTAAAAAGTAGAATCCATACATCGTCTTCAGATACATTATTCTCATATAAAATGATTTGAGCGGCAAAAGTCTAACAGTTGATAATTGCTCTTCAATTAATGATAAGTTGTCAGTAAATCGCTTGTCTTATTCATTTCTGTATTTCGGATAAATTTTTTTTTCTCTTATTTGTTTTGAATGGCACGCTCTTTCTTAAGATACTACGTTGCTATTCGCTTGTCATGGATTTTCGTTTGTTTAATTTATTATTATTATTTTGCCTATTTTTGATTTCACTCCGGAGTATTCAAACTACTTGTAATCTATCGTAGAAATCTGAATTTCATTTAATGCTTTGGAAGATTTTGTGGAACCTTGAGGGTGTGAGTGTGGATATGAGATAAGTACCTACACCCTCAAGATGGGTCTTTAGTTTTGTGTATGGTTTTCCTGTTCTATTTACTAATGGATTTATCCATTTCCTAGACTGTACGAATAGGGTCTAGGAACGGACATTGATCTATTTTCGTGTGGATGTGTGTGTGGCATAAATAAGAAACATACGCATCCACACCCAAACCTACAAAATAGTTGAAAAATGCGTTTACTAGAGAAAAAAGTCCACTCAAGGTTTTTTTTTACTGTTTTTCAAATTTTGAAGAATGCTCTTAGTATGTGACAAAGTTTATCTTTACTTCCTTACAATAAACACATGTCTTGAACTAATTAATATTTTCACTAGTCTTAAGACTAATCAGTTGATGAAATCTGACTGAACAATAGCAATTTCAAACATATTCCAAAAATGGAAGAAACTATTTCACGAACGAAAAAGATGCAGTATTCAACGATCTATAACGAATTAATGAGCGTTAAACAGTAATACATTTTTACATGGGTTATGTCCTATCTAACTAATATATTACAAATATTGAATTAATCTATTTTTTATAAACAAGGAAAATAATTATAAAAATCTTTTGTTAAGACTAGCAATTGATAAAATACGATTTGTTTGATTTCACTACAATTGGTTTGTTTTGCATCATTTGTAAAATTATCTGTGACAGCAACTAATTTATCATATTGTATTGAAAGTGTGTGAAGAGTTGGTAAATACATATTTGTATAACATAGAAACTGATCAACATAATCAATATGTGCAAGGAAAAGACAAAGTCAAGATAAATGTAAATATGAAATTTTTGAGAAGATTTGTTTATCATTAATTATTGCAACTTGACGTTTATCTTTCTGTGATATTGAATTGGCAATGAGTAAATCTTGGAGTAATGGACATGCTTGTGATAGCCATTCGAAAAAATCATGTTCAAATGGACGTGTATCAAATAACCATAAATTAGTAACATAGAAGAAATCTTGACCACAAAAACTATTTGAAAGACACATAAAATCAGTCATTTGAAATGGTGTCGAATAAATATGATAATAACTATATCCGTCTGAAAAATGATCGATACAACAACTAACTGAAGAATATTTCCAATTAAGAAATGTATTTTTAATATCATTCGTTGTTAAGAAATAATTCGCTTCAAAATCTGGTAAAACAGTACAAATATGAAATATAAACTTATTTAAATATTTCATATGAATAAGAAGTTCTTCATTAAGATATAAACTATCAATAACAGTTAATCGCACTATATTGAGACCGAAAGTGAGAGTTTTTAAATTCGGCATTCGACGAAGAAGTGGTAATATTCGACAATCATAAGCGGTTGTGTGTAAATAGCTAATTAATGAGAATTCTTTGAGATTACATAAAGTTGTCTGTTAAACAAGAAAAGAATAGATTAATTATATTCGAACAAAATAATTCGCTTACTTGATTATTATTATTCATTCTTGATCTTATAATAAAATAAATACGTACTGTGAAAGAACGTAATTGTTCTAGACGACCATCAAGTAGACAAAGGCAATCATCAAAGGTATCCACACTAATAGACAAAGTGTGTAAATTTGAAGAAAGACAAACATTTGGAGGTCGATCACGGATTGAAAGGCAGGCATGATTGGTTATTAACCATTGATGCACATTTAAGTACGACAAATTTCTACAGATGGCAAGTATACGTACACATACATCTGTAAATGAATGATTAATAACCAATTGTTTGTCGCACTTAACAGTTAGATGTTTTATCTGTTGTTGCAACAAACGAAAAATTGGCGATTCATCTAATCATATGATTAAATAGGTATTCATAATTATGAATAAAAAACGTTTTATTTACCTGTTAAATATTGTAAAAGAATATCTGGCAAAAAATTGGTCAAAACAATAATAGTAAGATTAGGATATTCGCAAGCAAGAAGAATACGTTCCATAGAAAATATTTCAAGAGTAAGTGATACAATGTTTTGATGTATTTGAGGTAATATTTCACAACAAAATCGATTAAGTTGAACATTATTCATTGAAAAGTTTAAGAATTTAGTATTGTTAACACTTCTTACCATTTGATCAAGTCGTTTATTAACATTTAATAATGAATAAAGAACATCAACAGAATCAAGTTTTTTCAAAACAATAAGTAATATTTCATCAGGTAAATCAAGCAAATGAACTGTTTTACCATCCATACCTACGAAATATCGATTGACTTTTCTTCTTTTACTGTTCAGTTATATGCCGTATATTTATTAGTATCGACCAGACGAAGATATTTCCTCCGCTGACATCGGGAAAACAACTGTTTTGCTATTTGTTTATTACATGTCGAACTGAATTGCGGACGAATATATTAATTTTTTTATAGTCTACTGATACAAAGCTAAAGATTATATTGTTGACAATATAGTTGTTTGAACTTTTTTATCTGTCGTAGTATAGGTTCAACAATAGTTGATTCATCTTAAGCATCTTGAGGGTGTGGTTGTGAGTGTTGATAATGATGAAGTCAATACCCACACCCACACCCACACCCACCCCTATGTAAATTACTTCTTTCTGATATTTTTATATTTTTATTCCACAGGATGAGGTAAAAACCGGTTCATAGTGATACAATTAAATTATCTTCTTGAAGGTAAAAAAAACAGTTAGATCATGTTTTACATTTTAATCCCGCCTGGGATTGCGCTAACAGCTTTTTAATAGAATTCAGCGAGCGGATAATCTTAAATTCATTTTTCATTTTAATTGTTTCTAAATTTATCTCTTGTCCACAAAACTCATATCAACTATTAAATATTTTTCCTCCCAGCAAGAATGAAGGTATAGATGAATCTTTCAATAATTTATTTCATGTGTGACACATTTATTACTTTTAGACTTTGTATATTCTCAAAAAAGAATATATATTAAAATTAGAAGTTAGTTTTTCTTAATTTTGCGCATTACAAAAAGAAGATAACCGTAAGAAGTATTTTCTTTAATGAATTAATTTCACATGCAAGTGCATATAATGTAATATATATTCTCATTTATTATCTTAGAAAACTTTTAATATGAGTACTCTTACCGAACGAGTAGATCAAACAAATATTTATGTTCAACCAATTCTTTTTATTCTTACTATGATAACAAATATTTTAAATATATGTATATTACGTGATCGTACACTTCGATCATCACCTTGTAGTCATTATTTTATTAGTTTTTCAGTTTCAAGTATTCTTTATACTTGCTTTTTATGTCCAACACAAAGTTTACGACGATATAATATTTTATGGATAAATACAACTGTTGGTTGCAAATTAAATCCTTTTCTTTTATTTGGTTTACCTCTACAAGCTAGTCTTATGCTTATCTTAGCTTCGTTCGATCGTTTTTGTTCAAGTTCCATGTCAGTAAAACTTCGTTCAATGAGTAATATACGAGTAGCACGATGGTCAATTATATTGAGTTCATTTTTATGCGCACTATGCATGTCACCAATGATATTTATCTATGATTTTAATTCAACTATACATCTATGTACACAATATTCTAATCTGTTAACTGCTATATTTACTTTTGGTCAGATTATTGTTTATTGTATTTTAGTACCAATAAGCATGGCTGTATTTGGTATTTTGACCATAACTAATATTCGACAACAACTTATTCGAGTAAGACCCATAGGAGGTAATAATCAAAATCGTCGAACAGAAACTCAATTGGCTCGAATGTTAATAATTCAAATTGGTGTTCATATGATTTTTGCACTCCCATTTGGTATTGTATATTTACTGAATACATTTATGCCATTATCTCGAACACCATTCATAATAGGTTTACGATTGGCTTTTGTCACTTGGCAACAATGTGATTATTTTGTTCCTTTTTTTCTTTATACTCTTTCTAGTAGTGTTTATCGTGTAAAACTCTTTCGAATGCTCAAATTAAAACATCATGATAATAACGTAACTATATATTTCACACAAACTCAAGCATATAATACTCGTCATAATGGTGTGGGTGTGGGTGTGGGTGTGGGTATCATATTTATAAAATATTCACATCCACACCCACACCCTCAAGATGGTATCAATCAATGATTCAATATAGTACTGATAAAATGAGTCTGTCAATATAATAATTTTTAGTATTTTTTCTTGGAAATATCAAAATATTAAATAGATAATGTTTGAAATAGTGAACAAGCATTTATTGAGAACAAATTACATGAAGCAGAAAACAATATTTAAAAAATAAATAATGCAATAAAATGATAATTGTATAATGATAAAGCTTTAAAGATACATCCAAAGAATTGAAAAAAAAAATATAATGAATAAAATGTTTATATCTTTGAAATTGTTCGATCGATTGATTTTGTTTATTCTAAAAAAGACAAAATTGAAATTAACAAGAAATACATTTCTGTTTAACTTAAATATCAGATAGATTTAACATACGATATGCTAACTAAATAAATCTTTGCACGAAAATCAGATCTTCTCTCGTTAACTTATTATTTCAAGTATTCGTCCATTTAGACATAGAAAAAGTTTTATACCAGAATAAATTTTACTAGTTAGACCAAATTCAATGAAGAATGAGCAAATACTCTCATATATCTTAGTCTCTGACTATATCTATGACTCGTATTACTCGATGATGAGAATCATTAAGAATATCATACCTGCTGATGCGGAACGGTTCTTTCTTTCTTGAAGAACATAAATAAATGGAACCAGAATGCCTATTGTCACAAGTATAAATCCTATTAAACCAAAGATCCAATAATGTGATGATACTGAAAATAAACTTTTCCTATGAAGATAAAACATTACGTATTAATATACTACAGAAAAAAGAAAAGGAGACATACGAATGTGTTGATACTGTCTGTAACGATTGTGAAGAAGCAGTAGTATCACTGATATTATTTGCGTCGATTATTTCAATGTTGCTCTCAATAGCTACACTTTCAATAGCAGGTATTGGTTTGATTGAATTGGTTGTTTTCTTTCGACGTTGGTAAGTTTTGTTCACCAAATAAACAATTTTCGGAGAGATCCATTTGAGAACGATAGTTAAACCACCATATAAACCAAGAAAATAAGTCAATGTATAGAAAGAATTCAATTGTTGAATATATGTATATGAACAGATCATTGGTGAACATTTATAAAAATATGATGAATAATTCAGTATTGCTGACCATTTTTCAACAAATAGATCGTTGATAAGATTCATCACAGTCATATTCATTAGAAATCGACTATTGGTTATGTTGAGAGGAATCGGAGTGATATTTTTGTTGTATCCTGTCATTGTTTGAATAAGATTAATACATGATTGATCATAAAAACATTCAAGAGTTGATGCCAACAATGATTCACTCGGTGTACAACCCATTTTCAAACCTTTAATCGTTATAGATTGTATCGAATTTATTTCGATAAACGAAGCATTAATAATACAAGTAGAATTTAACTGACATGAACAATTATCATCATATATCATCGCTTGAGTATATAAAGTAGTCTGACGTAAATCATAAACAGAAGCTTTGTATTGATAATTAGTTCCATACGATGAGACAATTGCATTTCCATGATTTGTAGCTCGAAGTAACGAAAGTAGACGAATGAATGTTGAAGGAGCATTGAATTTTGCTTCATTAATCATTGAATTAATATGTAAATTAAAATTCTCTTCTGATAGCAATTGTTTAGTAACCATCAGTGAAGATAAAGATTGTTGAATAGATTGATTTACTGTTTGCATGGAGAGTTGGCATAATCCATTTAAAAGTTGTAAGTGAGTAGAGAGAAATAGACGATAATCTCTTTGATTATAAGCAGACAAATTAGAAATTAAATTTGCTGTGATATTTAATCTCCATTCATTTGAAATCAAATCACTTGAACAAATCTATGAGAAAAATAATATAACAAAATCAAAGAAAATCTTTCTTACCTGATGAAATATCGGTTGAATTTGAACATATCCATCATATGGAGATGAAATCAATGAACATGGACATTCAAGTTCATCACTATGATCATTCATTAGATTCTGATAGAAATTTAATGATGGTGTTGGAAAGGATTTGGTCAATGTTTGTGGTTGAATAAGTGTATAAAGAGTTAAAATAACAAAAGTAATGCTTAGAAGAATAAGATAAAGACGAGTTGACCATTGACCAAGATGTTTCACCAAGATTCGGTCGATCTTACTTCCGAATGTTCGTGCAGGAAATATATTTAAATTCAACACTTTTATAGATAAAAATGTTATTAGTTTAGATAATAACACCTTAAATCGATCAAGTAATTTTCGACGAACTACAATGAAAATAAGATGAATTTTATATGTTATTATTAATTACCTTGTTGTTGTTTCTTCGTTTTCTTTTGAAATAAACTAAAAACAATCTTGACGAATTGGAATGTAATTAGTCGTAATGCCATAGCAAGACCACCAACTGTAGAAATCATTGTTACTAACAGTTTGCTAAAAGTTTCTGCATGTTTTATTTGAGTATAAGTACAATAAGTTGGTGCACATGCTTTATAATAATTAGAAAATGATAATGATGTATTCCATTGTTCAATCATCATTTCTTCAACTATCGATGAAACTGAAGTATTTGGAGGAAAACGAGTTGATGTTTGGTTATATATTAATGGATGTGCATACGAATTGGGATCAGGTGTAGGCGACACATATGTTGTATTTATATGATACAAAAGCTGATTCATACAATCGGAATCTGCATAGAAACATTGGAGTGTTGATAAAAGAAGTAAATCAACAGTATAACATCCATCAACTAACCCAGGTGCCTTGTAATCACTAGCGACATATATAGGATGAAGACCAGGTAATCGTAAAATACCAATTGCATTCTGAATTGCGAAATCGATTGGTCCTTGACAATTGGGATCAACAACACATTGGCATATTGGGCCGTCCGGAACCGAAATGTCCTTTGTGATAGTATTGAAACGAAATTTAAACTAAATAAACAAAAAAGAATTAAAATTTCATTAAATAAGACTCAGAACTTAAGCTTCAAAAGATCTGGATATAAACTTAAACTTATTCTTAATTTAAATTATATTGACTAAAAGAAATTAAAATATTTCTGCTAAGAATAATAAGTTATAATGACACTTTTTTAATACAAGAGAAGTCAGACATCAATCACGATTTTCAGCACGCCAGGCAAACTCATAATGTAGCTTCCTTTATCTAAGATGAACCTCATTCGAATAGTTGAATCTTCCTGACTCTAGCTGTGAATATACCAGTTGAAATCATCTTACAGAAAGATGTATGTTACGAGAGATTCGTAAATTTAATAGAAACTTAAAAGATAAGAGATAGTTTGGTAGAATATATGTGTATTGAAAGTCATCCTTTTATTCTTCTAGTGCATAATTAAAGGAGAAAAAGAAATATGAGAATTCTTTGAATATAAACATACGTGTAGTGCTTCTGGATTACTAGTACCGGCTGTAGTATTTATATAATTTGATATTACTTGAGAATTTGGTAATATTATTATTGGCTGATCCGCCTGCATGAAAAGACGTGTCATACTATTGAAAAGATTAAAACTGATCACAATTGATTCAGTCAGTTGCTTGACAGTTGTATTTACTTGAATATTGAAGTCTGTTTCGATAAGCACATAGGAAGTAACAAAAGTGCGTGCAAAAAAATTATGAATATTATCGGTAGCTGTCAAACTAGCTAGTTGACAAATACTGGATAGTAATCCAAAGTACTGAGCAGCTTTACCAATCCATGAACCACCCTTTACATCCGCCACATCGCTACTCGATAGTAGTGAAATCCATGATTCGTTAATTAAATTACTTGAGCATACTTGATGAAAAATGGGAGATAATGAAACAAATGTCTCATAAGGCATTGTAGTATTTGCACAAGGACATGTAAGTGTATCTGGATATAAGATTTGTAACTGATTGTATTTAGTTAACGATGGATTTTTTTCAATGATTGTAACTGTTTGACTTTTGAGTGAATTAAAAAGAAGAAGACAAAGAATAGAACCTAGAATGAAGAAAAAAAACTTAGGTCTAGATAAGACTACATGAATGCAAGGAGGGAAATGCTTTGACTGCCGATGATTGCTAATCGAAAATTCTTTTATAAAAAGGTGCATCAAGGTCTCCTCTGGCAGAATATATATGATTTTTCTGAAAATCATCATTTCACTGAGTAGGTCACACAAGTTTTAAATGAAGATATGTACCTGCGAATAAAATGAGAAAACAATATGTGCTGATACGCTGTTGTCTGATATCATCCACTGTTCTATTCGCAGCTGATTTGAATATGTTCAACTGTTTCATCCATCGAGTTAAGTCACGAATAGATGATAAACAATACTCTAGAATTTAGAAAAATATGAATCATTTTTATCGATTAATATTATTTTTATTATCAACAAAACATACCATAGTTAATAGTAATTTTTATTGAACGCTGTCGAATTTTCCATATAATCTTGATCAGCAAAGGTGCAATTAACCGAAGAATAGCAGTCAAACCGCCATAGAGACTGATTAGAAGAGACAGGATAGACGATAAATTGGTTGAATCTATGGTAGAATATGTACACACTAAAGGTGCACATTGATTAAAATAGTTCGTGTAGTTAGTTTTGTTGGACCATTGATCAATAAATAGAGAAGAGACAAGATCGTTTACAGGAATATTTCGTCGATTAGAAGATAAAGGAAGATCGATCAATTTGAAGTTTGACTAGAAGAATAGAATTACTTAGATATATATCAAAATTAAACACCTTATACTTGATTGAGAGCTGGAAAATAATCGAATAAAATTTCTAGACATTGAAAGTTGTACAAACAATCAAGTGTACTTGCTAGAACAGCATCCAGAGGAAAACATCCTCCAAAGAATCCGTCGGCGCTTGCAGAATGATTTGAATAAGCAATACCGAGAGCAGAGTAAACAGGCCAATTTGTATGATCAAACACGGCCGTATCTAATGGTTGAAGATAGAAAACAGCTGGAGTCACCATGGTCTTTTCACTGCAACTTAAAGCGTTTAATGCGAGACCAATACTTTTGTTTGGATTAATTTGATACGTAGGAGTGATAGATAGTCCATAAGTGCCTATTTGAACAAATGCATTCGTCCCAAAAGCAGACACGAGAGTATTAGAACGATACATCATTTGGACAAATTGTAAAAATGAAGTAAGTTGAACATATGCTGTTGCTTGAACAAGTTCAACCATGGCGTCTACTTGTAATTGAATATCTTCTTCTTCGAGAAGTTCAACTGTAACAAGCTGATTATTCTGAATATCTAATAGTGCTTTTGAAACGATATCATTCGAGATTGAACAAAGAGCAGCTAACAATTCGAACTAGAAACAGAACAATAGATTTCATATAATGAGGTGTGGGTGTGATGATAACTATACAAAGCATCGCGATTGACTTTTACGATTAAACAATTACTTTTCAATTAAATTTAGTCACTCCGTAGAACGTATTAGTATCTTAAATGCAACGAATAATATCATACGACTATACAAAAACTGAGATTTCATGTGTTCGTCTTCACTGATCTTTATTTTATCGTAATAGTTTGCTTTCATCAATTTTTTTCTTTAAATATAAATTGAAGATATGTTTTGAACTCACCTGAGAAAATGCTGTTGTTCGAAAATCCGCCAATAAATATGCATTGGCTGCTGGTAGATAAAATCCTTCAATCCATTCTCTACTAACAAAAACGCTCGAACATACAGGATGAAATGAGACCATATTTGTAACGAAAGTGCTATAAGGTATGGTAATAGTTGAACATGGACATGAGAGTGTTTCACCATGTTCATGATGAAGTTGATCAAAGAGTGATGGAGTTAGATTTGAAATGGTAACGGTGCGACTTGTTGGACTTAACAATGCGATGAAGAACAACACGTAGAGAGAAACTAGAAACAAAAGATGACAAAACAAAAAGCATTATACTATTATTTAGGTGATATTATGTGCTTCCATTTTATTTCTATTAAGAAACAAATTATTCTTATTGACTTACTAATGAAAAGGAAAATGTAGAGCCATGTAGAATGTTTTTGTTGCTTGACACGTATTGTTGGATCTATTGAATTATCATCATCATCTTCATAATCATCTTCGTCTGGTATAAACAGATTGTACGTGTGTACATAATCATGAAACCATGAAATAAAATTTCTGATTCTCATTCTTAATACAAGCCTATTATCTAAAACCGAAACAGAATGTAGATGTGAGGAAAGATACTTATCAAAAATGAAATGGACTATCAAACATTATTAATCAAAGTTGTGATTCTCTTCTACAAAGAATACTTTAGATTGCATTGTATTTTGCTGAAAAATTTAATTAAAAAAATTTTCATAAAGAAAAAGATCCTTTTCTCATGGATACCTAGTTATGCACAATGTGATGATCATCATTGAATTCAATTATTTCTGAATATGTTGTGTTTGTTCATTTGAGTTAGTAAGTAAATTGTTTTATTTTAATAGTCCGCTCGAATGCTTCTGTTATAATAATATCCGTCATTTACTTTCAAGAATATTTCTAATTACCAAGAAAATGCGTAGATTTGACTGGGAGAAAAGGCTTTGAGTAGAAATTCTACTTCAATACTGGCACGTACAATAGAACATAAATCATTTAATATTTATTCTAAATCACTATAAAAATCATGTATGGACATTAGTATCGAGTTTTTTAGCTCAAGATTCAAATAGTTTTATCAAAAGGAAGGACAGTTACCATTTACATAACTGAGTAAGATAAAAGAAAACAAAAACAGCAGTGCTTGTCTACTTGAAGCTAGGTATAATTAACAGATAATATACAAAAACAGCCAATATTCATTCGGTTTCTTGATATAAATATCTTATCCTTTATAATAATATCGACTTACCTTATTATCAATACGAGAGGTTTACAGTAGAAAATGTTAAGGCGTAATATCAGTGAAGAAAAAAAAAAATCTCTCTCAACTTTTCACTTCTTAAAAAATAAACATTTAAATGAGCATTAGTGAATGTTCCAGAAAAATGTAGATAGAATAAATAATAGAACACAGAGAGACAGAGAGATAGAACGCTGAAAAGAAAATCTATGGAAAATAAAAAAAATTATTTTAACAAGTAATTAGAATAATACGAGGGAAAAAATACATTTAATAAGTTTTGTAATGAAGCAGAAAAAATCATGACAAAAAATACAGCTGTATTTTATTATCTTTGTTTTAGATAAAAGTATAATAGAATATTTCAATAGGCACTAGAAAAATTGATTATATTCATAAAAAGAAAAATTTATGGAAGATATATCGGGTGGCCCTTAAGTCAAATAACACAATCTTTGTTCTGATTTTTTTCCTTTACAATTACATCTAGTATATTATACCTTATATACTAGATGATCTAACAAGGGAAGGTTCCCAGGTGTGTTCCAGGCATTTCAATGAAAATTATAAGCGAAACAGTTTTTAAAGATTTTTTTCCCATTACTATGGTTAAAGTCGAATGTTATATTGTTCTATAGGTAGAAGATAGTTCTACATAATAGTCTTCGTTATTTTTTTTTGATTGTGCTGTTTATTTGAAAGATATATTTAGGCATTTACAAAGTGCACTTTCACAAAAATAATAAACTACAAGAGAAAGCAACTAACGATGATACCGTATTTCATAATGTAATCGAGCAAAAATGAATCGAATGACAAAGAAGAGAAGAGAAAAGGTAAAGAGGAAAGAATAAAATAAGAATAAAAAAAACTTGGGTTTGCGTGTGGATATTCGTCACGGTGAGAATAAAACACAGTACCCACACCCACACCCTTCCTTTCAAAATCAAAACTTCATTCACAAAATTATTTCAAATTTTTGAATTTGATTATTCCAATGATCAGCAACATAAAGATTTCCTTCGTCATCAAAAGATAAACCTACGGGACGATACAATTGATTTGGTTGATTTCCTTGACCATTTCCACCAACAACAACTTCACCTTCTCCTTTTCCTTCATACCAACGCATTATTCAATGATTATAACAATCTGCCACATATATTTGACCCAAATCATCAATAATGACTCCTTGAGGATAAAACAATTGGTTGAGGTTTTCTCCTTGACCATTTCCTCCAGCCACAATTGTTCCTTCTTTTGCATCTTTTCTCCATTTCATCACACGATGATTGTTCTCATCTGATACATAAACAGTTTGTTCTTCATCAACAAAAATAAAGCGAGGATTATGGAGTTGATTGAGTTGCTCTCCTCTGCCATTTCCACCTGCCACTACAATTCCTTCATTGTTATATTCTCCCATTTTCCATCGTCTCAGTTCATTCTTCGCACCATCAGAAACATAAAGAAATCCATGTTTATCCATTGCTAAACCCCAACAGTCAATATTGTCAATGAGAATCTGTTGAGTTTGATTCAACTATTGAATCACACGTCTATTCCCAGGATCAGCAATGATGATTGAATGATTTTGTTGGTCAACAATCACATCTATTGGATAATACAATTGATCCATTTGATTTCCATTGCCATTTCCACCTGCAATGATTTGTCCTTCTTTTGCATTGTATTTCCATTCAACAATACGATGATTGCCGTGATCAGCAATGAAAATATTTTTCTTTTTATCAATAAAGATTCCATCAGGGCTACTGAGTTGATCTAATTTTGGTCCTTCTCCATTTCCACCAGCCACAGTGATAGCATTTTGTTTCCATTTAAGATTGGTCTTGTCTAAAACAGATGAAATTTATAGTTTCAAAGATCTCGAGAGTATGGATAAGAATGTTGCATCTATCATCCATTGATCCACTCACTTTTCATTGGTGGACAGATTCTTTGATCAGTCATTGTAACTGGATAGCAAACAGGAAGATTATTACATTGTGGATGTTGAACACACGTCGTATTAGGTTGAGAACATGAATAGTCTGATGAATTACACAGTACAAGACGGGAACATGTTGGCCAGCGAAAACCACAAATGCCTGTATTATTATTAGCACCTATTATATGAAAGAATCCACATGCACTGTTTGTTGAACATTCACCATATTGAGGTGTGTTCTTACATATTTGAGATTTGTTTTGAACTATGAAAGTGATAAACTAATACATATAAACGTATAAAATAGAATAGAAATCAAACCTGTTATACTAAAATAGAAAACTAATGAATGTTAACAAAATGAATAATAAAAATCAATAATTATTTACCTGAAAAGAATGAAAATGATGCAGCAGTAGATATTGATTGTATTCATAGTTAATTTTAAAACAAAAGAATATAATGAAAAAATATGTGTTTTTATATCTAAGATACAGATAATATCTTAAGTCAATACAATTGAAATATAACAGATGCATCTATTCACATGTCGATAAGTGCAAATTTGATATCGATTGTATTTCTTCTAATCGTTTTGATTCTATTCTGCGCAGAATACAATAAAAATGTAATTAAAAAATGCATACATCATCATGTGATAAAGTTAAGATTCAGCTGGTATTTGGTATATTTTCAAAGAGTGAAATATTTATGAATAACAGTAGGAGTGGGTAGTTTTAAGATCCGTATTTATCAACTATAAAATTTTAATCTTTATAAAAATAAAAAGTGATATGTGTGAGGGAATAGTTATTTTTAAGATTAGAAAGACCTATTGTATTTAAATGTAATTTCAGATATAATTTGAGGGTGAGGGTGTGGGTATGAGTTGGGCGTTGTTGGCTTCTTCA
>CAJNOI010000193.1:6406-24217 GCA_905250115.1 Adineta steineri
AATACAATAGCTTGATGCCATGCAATGACATTCGTTGTTGTATCAATTATATTGATTAAATTGAAAGTATACTGAATACAGATAACATCATTATATTCATAATTAATATAAGGAATTGTTTGATTAAGACAATAATCATGAAGTGTAGAATTAACGTTGGAATTTGAAACGTTATTGTTCGTATATTTATGCCAACAAACAATATGATCTGGTCGATCATGATATGTGGTTAAATAAGTTCGACATGTTTCAAAATATATTCTACGCGTTAAAATTTTGTAGAAAAATACAGTAAGAAGTAAATCAATTTGGATTGGAATGAGCAGAAGATAATCGGCATCTTGTTTTTTTTCGAAAGTAAGTTTATACAATGGTGATTTTGCTTCGACATTCGTGGGTAATGAACTTCTTCGTCTAATTCGAAGATGTGATGATGAAATTTTTCTCGTCGATTCCATTACGTCTCGATGTTTTTCCGTTTCTAACTGCTGTAAAATACTGGAGACAATACTAATGAGAGCTCCTCGCGAAAAAAAATTGGCCGCCGTTCCAAGAAAGTCCAATAGACGAGGATAACTCTTCGATGTATATGCAACATAAGTACAGAGAATAGTCATTAAGATAAGAAAGATATTCGGTATTAGAAATAATATAAGAACAATGTTCAAATCGAGAGCCACACCATCGTCATTAAAAATACCCATTATGCCTATAGATAATAAATTAAAATATTACTTTTCGAATTGATTCTATTTAGATGACATCATTTGTTTTCTAAATATAAATAAAGAAATTGGTGCATATACTTCTCGCATGTTTTTTTTCGTTTTATTATTTTTAGTGTAGTAATATGAAAGCACTATAGCAGACCATGAACACTTCAAGTAAAACGATATGTATTATCTGTATAGTTATTGGAACTTGACGTAGGTGCTAGAAAAAAACATGATATTCAGAATCAATATTCAAAACTATATTCACTATTTAAAATATCTATCATCAAAATTTGAGTGCTACCTAGTTAGCTGTTCGATTCTTTAAACTTTTGCTGAACTTCCAACGACAAAACTTGGATGGTATGTATTTTTTATGTTGATTCCGAGTACTGTATTTATCTAGCACATATATCAAGTTCGGATAATTAAAAATTCGAAATACTGGCCATTTTCCGTGCAACTAACTCATATTTTTTCACTTGAAATGGTCATGATTCGCTACAGTGTTATTATATCACCATACTAAAAATAAATGCTTATCAACGTTGTTTTCTATCATTTTTAACGTTTCTATATTTATTCGTTATTCTAAAACTATTTAATAGAATTTTAAATGTTTCTCCACTAAATTAAGGTAAAGTCTTAACTTTGTTATTACTAAAATGATCACTACAAAAAAGTTTGATAAAACCTTGAAGTTTGAGACAATTTGAATGAGTTGATTATAATAATATTTTTTGCAATGATCCATTTGTTATCTGAAGAGATGCATTCTAAATATCAAAAAAGAGTTAGAACGAAATAATCTGCAATGATAATTTCTTGTCTTCCAGTCGATAATTTGTTCTGTCACTATTTTTACCATTTTTGTTAATTTTCTTTCTTCTTTGTTCCCTTTTCTAATTATTAGTATTTCATCGTATAGCAATTTCCTCTTTCCTGTTTTTTTCTCTGTCTGGTTCTCTCCATCATGTTTTATATAACAAAGAAAAATGATTAGATAAACGATGTAAATGTTAACAATTAAAAGATATTTCTATTCGACTAATATAAGTTTGATGCACTTGATTCCATCGATCTAGTGTCATAATGATGTTATTCGAAAGAATATTCTTGCTAAGGTCATCCTTGACTCTTGTCAAGAAGAAGAAGAGAATAGTTCTAAAATCAATTGACATGATAAATGATGATAATTATTAATAGGATTAATTTTATAATTTTCTTGTCAAAATTGTCATATTTACAAACTTTTAATTCGGATTTTGAAGAATATTATTGTTTATCTTTACAAAATATGTCTCAATGAGTAACTGAAGAAAGGATATAATCTAATAAGAATTTGTTCTGAAAAAATCAATTGAATAGTTATAAGAATTATTGACGATATTTTTAATGTTTTCATTTCAATTATTTACTTTAGATTTATTTATTATTCTGACATGAAAAAAATAAATGAAAACTTTTTCTATTTCACGGTTAATAATAATACTACATATACTATATTGATTGAATTTAATTTGTTCCATTTTAAATGTATAAAATAATTAAAAATAAGTTCGATAATTAATATAAGATTTGATGGGTATAAGTGTGTTCTATTACTGATATTCTTACACCTACACCCACACCCACTATAAATATTCGAAAATAATTACAATTAATAATAATAACTAGAGCGTTCGATACTTCATAGTTATATAGACAACATCATAGTTATCTATTAGTTGATTCATTATTTGTAGTCATATTCAATGATAGTTCATCATTTCATACATATTCAACATTACCATACAGTAATCTACTGAAGATAATGCTTGATGTATCGAAAGTTTCAGTTATTATTAATTATTTTCGTATAAAACTAGTAATAAAACTATGTAAAATTAACTTTTGCAACGCAATAATTTCATGAGACAATCAACGAATAGCATGTTTTTTTTTATTTCACTATATATTATTTTATTTTTTGTATCTTATGTCATTTAATATACAAAACAAGGGAAATACGTGAAATAAAGTTCTTCTTTTCGATTAATTTATTTAAAATTTGACTTAATTTAATTTTAATAGAACTTTCAGATATTCTGATCAATATTGTTGTTCATCTGTAGCAAAGTTTATGTCTAGTTAATGCTCTCAAATGATAAATAATCTCAAATAATGATAATGTAGATATAAATATTAAAAATTCTATATCTTTCTCGATTATTAAATTAAATCACATATAAATTGATAGAAAAAAATAATATTATTTAATTTATTTCATATATTAAGTAAAACAAATTCCATTTGAATAGATGTATATTTTTTAGTATTTATATCGTCATTATCATTATTCGATATTATTATAATATAATATTATTTTATTTCAGGAGATATAAAGTGATGTATTTATCGAACAGTGAATACTTAATTTAATCGAATTTTATTGTGTTTATTGTAGTAAATCCAAGTAGATATATATAATGAAGAGTAACTAAATACATTTTTCTTATTGATTTTTATGTATCTTAGCTAATTGAAGTACTTTACTTTATTTTATTATTTTAGAACATTTAATAAAAGATATTTGTACTTTATTTTGCAGGTAGAAGTAGGTAGAAACCACAGTAAAAAAGTATAATAACTTTACTATATAAGACAGATAAATAAAAATTGATCTAATGCATAATTTTCCGAGTGATCATTTGTACATCTTCTATTCATACGAAATAACTGCACAATACGTATTTCTTTTGTCTTCATCTATTACAGTAAATATAATGCTTATTACGTGGACGATAATAAAATCGTTTTCTGCGTAGGCTCTTCTATTCTTTGTATATTTTTGTTTTCTTTGAATTGAAAGAAAAGTAACGTATGCTTGATTGATCGTTGTAGTCGAAGAAAGAGATAGATATGCGCTTCTCCAATTGGTGTGTCACGTATTGCATTTGTTAATACTTCGTACATGTACAAGTGACAATCGACTATTATATGCTCTTTCTTCTACGTAATAGGTTAGATATATTTTCGTTAAGATAAAGAAAAAAATTGGTGTATACATCAGTAACCCTTGCGATTAAAAAAAGTATATAAAAATGTGCTTTTTATATATTTTTTCTTATTTTTTTTCATATACATTTATTTCTTCTCTACTTCAATCGTTGTGAGCATCATTGAAGGGGTAATTACTAGCGTATTTCTATTTAGTTTACAGTATTTTACTGAAGTATTTAAATATTACAGCTTCTTAATCCAAATAAATCGTTATTTTAGACTATATATATTGCATTTACTAGTGAGAAATGAAAGTAGTAATTCACAAATTGATTGAGAATACTTTTAAGATGCATATTACAATGAAACAGCATGCATTAAATTCTTTTTTATTTTAGAAATAGTTTGCAACAATTATCTGTACGCAAGTTTATCTTTTATTAATCGAAAACGTATACGTACATACAAGTGAACGATGGAATCCGACATAAACCAGGTATGTCACAGTCATTATTATAATAATAATAAAAGCATTTTTATTTTTAAAATATTGAAATCAATAAATGTAAAACATAGATATCTTGAGAGCCGTTTAGTAAAAAATTAGATGGTATATTTTGAACGGTAGTAATTTTAAATAATAAAGAAACTGATATGTAGGATATCACACTAGCTAAAACAGTCATGCGAGCCGTTGACAAGATTCTATAGGATATAGATAATGAAATTCATATCTCAGCAAGCATTTTAGTTGGTAGCCATATGCATTGCCGAAGAAGTTTTTTTCATATAATTTATTTTTTTAAGTTAACTATTCATACTTTTTTTGAATGTATATCTATCTTTTGATACCTAGATTGAACTATTTTGTCTCGGTGATGATACTAGTTCAATTCAAGATTCAGCTGCTATACAACAATCGCCTATTGATGACGAAGAAAATTTAGAGTTAAATTTAAATACACATGACGCAACAGTGGATCAGGTAACACAATCAATGTCGTCATGGAATGTGTATGTATTTTTTTAATGTTGTAGTCTTAGACATAATATTGATGAATTGTTCTAGAAAATGTTATCACTGGACAATACCAGGTTCAATCGTTGGTACTATTGTATTTTTTATATTTACATGTATTATAATGACAATTGGCATTTTAATCGTTTGTTTTACTGCACCAAGGCCACACGGTATGTTCTTATAGCATTTGAATCATTGCAGCGAGAAATAATCTCATGATATGTCTTGGTGTGGCGATATCTACTAATTGAATTTAGTTCCAGATATTTGATAATTTTTATTGTATTCTTTAGCACCAAAATGTGACTTCAATATTTTACGAACGGCCACTAATCCAATTGAATATAACTATGGTCCGCGATCTGTTGCTGTTGGCGATTTCAACAATGACACCTGGATAGATATGGTAGTTGTTAATTCGATTGTTAACACTATCGGTATATATTTTGGCTATGAAAATGGTACTTTTATCAAGCAGATCGAATATTCAACTGGTTTAGCCTCCAATCCTTATATGGTTGCCGTTGGTAATCTTAATAATGATTCTACATTAGATATTGCAATTGCAAACTTTGGCACAAATACCATTCGTATATTTCTTGGGTATGAAAATGGATCTTTTACAAATCAACTAGATCTGTCAACCAGTACATCGCGTCCAATATCAATTAGTTTAATTGATTTGAATAGCGATACAGTACTTGATATTGTCACCATCAATTTTGGAACCAATAGTATAAGCATATTCTATGGTTATGGAAATGGAATGTTTTCGAATCCAACAATGTATTCAACAGGTTATGACTCACTTCCATCTGCATTAGCTGTTGGGGATTTCAATAATGATAACTATATAGACATTGCCATTGTGAATTATGGAACAAACAATATTGGCCTATTTCTTGCTAATAGGAATGATACTTTTGAACAACAGATAACCATTTCAACTGGTTATGGTTCTAATCCATCCTCAATAGCTGTTGGCAATTTCAATAGTGATACATTTGTTGATATCGCTGTCGCAAATCATGGAACAAATACAATCGGTATATTTTTAGGCAATGGAAATGGAACTTTTGCAAATCAAATAAAGTATTCTATAAATTCTGGTTCACCATACTCAATTGGTGTTGGTGACTTCAATCAAGACAATCGATTAGACTTATTTATTATTACTATTGGTGCTAATAATACAGGTCTACTTCTTGGATATGGAAACGGTAGTTTTTTGGATGCAAGAATGAATTCAACGGGATCTATTTCATCGATTTCATTTGCTATATGTGATTTCAACAAAGACAAACGATTAGATGCTATCATCATTAACAATGATACCAATAGCATAGATATTCTCCAGGGTTATTTCGAAGGCTTTTCTCTTGCCACTAAATATACAACTGGATATTCACCATGGTTTATAACTCTTGGTGATTTAAATAACGATGATATACTTGATTTAGTTGCTGCAAATTATTATAATAATACCATAAGTGTCCTTCTTGGGTATGGTGATGGGAGCTTCGCAAAACAACAGACATATTCAACTGGCGCTTCCCCATATGATGTAGCTACGAGTGATTTCAATAACGATAGTTATTTAGATCTAGCTGTTACTAATTATAAAAGCAATAGTGTTAGTATTTTTCTTGGATATGGCAATGCTTCATTTGCAAAACAAAAAACATATTCAACTGGTAGTAATCCACGATCTTTGGCTATTGGTGATTTTAACAATGATGGTCAACCAGATCTAGTTGTTACCAATTATAATGGCAGCAATGTAAGTGTTCTTTTTGGATATGGTAATGGTTCGTTTGCGAATCAAACGCAATATTTCACTGGTATTAATCCGATATCTGTAGTGATTGGTGATTTTAACAATGATACTCAATTGGATCTAATTGTTGCCAATTATAATAGCAGTAGTTTTAGTGTCCTTCTTGGATATGGCAATGGTTCGTTTGCAAACCAAATGACATATGCAACTGGTACTAAACCCCGATCCTTGGCTACTGGTGATTTCAATAATGATGGTCAGTTGGATCTAGTTGTTGCCAATTATGGCAGCACGAGTATAGGGATTCTTCTTGCATATGGTAATGGCACCTTTGCAACACAAATCACGTATGGACTTTCTGTAGGTCCATATTTTGTAACTGTTGGTGATATGAATAACGACACTTATCTGGATATTGTTTTCCTTTTTGCTAGTCAAAATAGTGCATATGTTTTATTCGGATATGGAAATGGTTCGTTTGGATATCAAACAGCATATTACGCTAACACCAAAGGGTACTGCATAGCGATTGGTGATTTTAATAATGATACTCGGTTGGATATCATCATGGGAACCTATACTAATAATTATGTTAGTGTATTGCTCCAATACGATCGGGGAGCTCTTGTAAATAAAATTAATTATGCATCAGGTGGTGGTTCTAGATTGCGAGCCATTGCCGTTAGTGATGTGAATAATGATACTCGGCTGGATATTATTATTAGTAATTCAGGTACTGACAATGTTGGAATTATTTTTGGCAATGGTAATAGCACTTTCGAAAACCAAGTGATGATCAATTTAGATTCAAATTCTCAGCCATCATCAATTACCATGAGTGATTTCAATGGTGACACTCAGTTAGATATTGCTGTAGCCACCTATATTACAAAGCAAGTAGATATGTTAGTTGGAAATGGACGAGGATCATTCATAACTCAAGCAACTCATCAAGCTCCTTTGGCATATCCACCACTAGTTATCTCGCCTGGTGATTTTAATAATGATGGACGATCAGAAATCGTCGTTGGATATGGTGATGGTGATACTATTGATATTCTTGTTTCATATAACAGCGGATCTTTTACAAATCAAACGATCTATCCAACTGGCTCCAGTCCATACTCTGTAGTAGTCAATGATTTTAACAATGATGATCAGTTAGATTTAGCTGTTACCAATTCTGGTAGCAACACTATAAGTGTTTTTCTTGGATATAGCAATGGCTTATTTGCAAATCAAACCATATATTCAACTGGCACTACTCCACAATCACTGGTTGTTGGTGATTTTAATAATGATGGTCAATTGGATCTAGTTGCTGCTAATTACGGTGGCAATACTATCAGTATTCTTCTGGGGTATGGTAATGGGTCCTTTGCTAATCAAACAACTTTTTCAACGGGTACTAAACCATTTTTTGTAGCTGTTGGAGATTTCAACAACGATACTCGATTAGATTTAGTTGTTACCAATTATGGTAACAATAATATTGGTGTTTTTCTGGGATTTGGTAATGATTCATTTGCAAATCAAGTTACATATCCCACTAATACTAATCCAGAATCTGTAGCCGTTGGTGATTTTAACAATGATGGTTGGTTAGATTTAGTTGTTGCAAATTCTGGTTCTGATAATGTTGGTATTTTTCTGGGATATGGTAATGGGTCCTTTGCAAATCAAATAACTTTTCCAACGGATACTCATCCATGCTTTGTAGCTGTTGGTGATGTCAATAACGATACTATATTGGATATCGTCGCTGCTACCCTTGGTTATCGCACAGTCAGTATTCTTTTAGGGTATAGGAATGGTTCTTTTGCAAATCGAACGATATATTCAGTGGGTGTTCTCCCAGAATCATTAGCTGTTGTTGACATCAATAATGACGCTCGTTTAGATATCATTGTCATAAATGCAGATAGCAATGATATGAGTGTGTTATTAGGATATGGGAATGGCTTATTTGCAAATCAAACTAAATATTCATTAGGCACTGTTCCACAATCTATAGCTATTGGTGATTTTAACAATGATACACTACTTGATATAGTTGTCACGAATTCAGGTGATAACAATGTTATGATACTATTTGGTTGCTTTAATCAAGTTTTTGTAAAGCAAATATCAGTTTCAACCGGCACAGATTCTCAAACACAATCCATTGTTGTTGGTGATTTTAACAATGATAATAAAATGGATATTGGAGTAGCTAATTCAGGTACCAATAATATTGGTATTTTTCTTGGATATGGAAATATTACTTTTACAAATCAAACAACATATTCAACTGGTTTAAATTCATCTCCATACTTTGTAGCAACTGGCAATTTCAATAATGATACTCAATTAGATATTGTTACTGCTAATTATCAATCCGATACAATAAGCATTTTCCTGGGATATGGCAACGGTACATTCGCAAATCAAACATCGTATTCAACTGGTTCATCTTCATCTCCTTACTCTGTAGCTGTTGGTTATTTTAATAATGATACCAAACTTGATATTGTCGTAGTTAATTATAATAGCAACCAATTAGGTGTCTTTCTTGGACAGGGTAATGGTGCATTCGATAGTATAATCCTATTTGCGATGCCATATGGATCTCATTCATTTTCTGTTATTATCGGTGATTTTAACAGTGATGGAAAATTGGATTTTGCCGTGGCAAATAATGGTACTGACAGTTTAAGTCTTTTTTTACAGATTTGCTAATTTCGTTTCTTTTATTGTTCCATTCTCTTTTTATTATTCGATTTTGAGTTCATACTAAATATATTTGCTTTCTTTTTAATAATCAAATATTTTTTAAGATAAAATTTCAATATGAGAGTCTTATAGGAAGAAAAGTCTAATACAAACGGTGCAGAATTAAAATATAAACTCTCTTTAGTACACTTTTATGATAAGTAACGATGTGAGAATGCGATAGTTGGAACTGTGTACATTATAATTATCTTATACTCACATCTAGTTTTTTCATTACGAATAGAATGTCGGTGTTCTTGAGAACAATAAAATACCCATATCCTTGATTGTCATTTATAAATTCAACATAATCATATCAAACTTTTTACTCATTTTAATTTAATAAATTTTCTTTTATTTTACAATTCGATATTAAGAAAAAATAGTTCTATTTTATTATGTAGAATGGTTTAATGAAATTTAATTTCATATTTTTAAATTCGATGATTATAAACTTTTGAAGGAACAATAAATCCTTCTCAATGTTAAAAAATGGTTTTATTTCAGCAAGTTTCAACATATTTAACTTTTAAATTATTTTCTTTAATTGAAAAAATATACTTATAATAAAGGAAAATATCGATGAAAATGCTTTGGTCGAAAAAAAGACTTATCTATATGAAGTCCTGTTAATTTCACGCAATAAATATGTGTTGCATTATTCGTGAAATTGTTTGTTATCGTTGTAAGTGATCCATATTCGATGCAAAGATCCGACAAGCAAGGTAGATCAGTCTTCTTATAGAAAAGAAATTGTTCAATATAATTAACATGTACATCAACAAGATTGAGAAGAATAACATGAGGAAACTTAATCGGTATCGATGAATGTTGTTTGTTGGTTTGTTTGTATTTCACGATTCAATATAATCAACTCTCAAAGACAGGGAAAATCTTCAGATTGTTTTTTGAAAAATCCATCACAGTTATAATACAGTGTATCAAGAAATTTTATTTATTAGATTTATAAATAGGAAATTAAAGAAAAGAAAAAAGCTGTTGCATCAATGAAGTAAATTGTAGAAGAAAAGAATAAAAAAACAAAAAAATGTATTTTTCGAATATATTGTGTAAGGACTTTCACTTCTTAGGGATATACTAGTAGGATTTGTAGTATAAGTTGATTTCCAATTGCATGCGGCATTGTTCTGATCGTTGCTAGACCATGTTTCATTTTTTTGCAGCCACATTAATGTGTAATTCTTGCTCATGGATAATCCTAATCCGATAACTTCCATAATTTGTGTCTGAGATTTCTGAATTACTGGAATTTGTTTACTATTTACTATGATATTCGATGAAACTCCACTTAATCCGTAGAATGTTAACGAGTTTAAGATCAAATTAGACATTGGAGCATAATTATTTTTGATGATCTCAATCTTTAGTTGACGACATTGTGATGACCATTTGTATATTGCATAAAAGTAAGCGTTTGTTTCAATCGTATCAATTGTTTCACCGTCATCATAGAATAAATCTCCTTCAGCATTGCCATTCGAATCTAATACAATGATCAGATTGAATGGATTCATTCTAATGTGAAACAATACAGTCCATTAATGAAAAAGAAACAATATCTATCCGATTACTTACCGCGAATATTTAGTATTATTTGCATAGAGTTGAGTAGGAATGATTATTCCACCTCGGAGCAAAATCGGAATCGTAGTCAAAGGTGCTTGTAAGATAGTATATTGTGCTTGAACAGTGACAGGAACACCTGTATAGTAATTATACCATTTCGATGCAGGAATATAGACTTGAACTTCTCTAACCCCATCATCAGTAACGGGTGCTATCATAATATGAGATCCAACTAGAAATTGTAAATAGATATCGAGTGTTATCTTATCTGTGGGATATTCGTGAAATAATGGTCGAATAACAGTGGAACCTTGTGTGTGAGCTTTGTGAAATAATGTATAATAATGAGGAAGAAGTGTGTATCGAATGCGCAAAGCAGAAACCATAATAGCTGTGGCTGAAGGTTCCCATGCACCCGGATCTTGATCAGGTAATTTCCAGATATTATGCTAAAAACGGATAGAATAGACATCTTATCAATTCAGATAAAAGGACATACATTTCGTGCGAGTGGATAAAAAGCACCGACTTGTTGCCATCTGAATAACATAAGCATCAGAAATAAACTTAGAATAAACAGATCATGTAGCAAGTTTTCTTACCGTATACACATTTCTTGTGTAGGAATTTGATCAAAACCACAAATATCTGCACCGACCATCGGAATACCGAACCAATTAAATTCAACTAATCCAATTAATGATAATTTCATTTCACTCCATAGTGCTGCATTATCACCCAGCCAATGAGCACTCCATTGGCCAGAACCAACAAAAGTCGAACGAGGTAATAGTAAACTTCGTTGTCCAGTGAGTGATCGTATTATATCTAATGTAGGTTTTGTTTGACTCCATCCATAGAGACTAAAGAGACAACATTATAGCAAATTGTAAAGTAAAAACAAACAAGATTGAACATTTTACCTGTGTACATCATAATGACGATACATCGCTTTGCCTGTCTTTGAATCAATTTCACCCTGTATAGCAGACATACAAAGAGTACGATCGGAGAGACGTGAAGTTCGATTCACTGATTCATCGTAACGAAATGCAGCTTTCGTACGATAAGGTGGATCATCCCAAGTGCTTCGCGGACATTTTAATGTATAATTGCTTCTAGTTATATTCCAATTCCATGGTGCATCCTCATTCGTACCGAACATAGCTAGGCAAAAAGTTATATCTTTCAACTAAATATTGTTCACAAAAATACTTACCCGGCTCATTCATATCGAGCCAAACTCCATCAAAAGTTAAGTTAACACGACGAAAATCTGTGATCATTTGTGCCCACCAGATGTGTGTTCGATTAGTAAAAAAATCTATTATTATAAAAGAAAACAATCATATGTCTCCTTTTCGAAAGATTAGCTTCTACCTGGAGAGAAAACTTCACCTGGCCAACAAGCACCTTTCATTAAAGATCCATTTTCCCATTTAATAAAAACATCCTGTTTGATCCCTTCAATAGCTGGAGTGTAGTACTTTTGATCATCGATCGTGAACGGATCCAACATGATAATAATTCTTATGCCATTAGTATTCAGTTGTAAAAAGTATTCTCTCAAACCACGATAATTAATAGGATCGATTGTGAATATTTTATTTGCATCCATATAATCAATATCAGCATATTGAACATCGATTGGAACACCTGCATCTCGATTTCGTTGGTTCACTGTTTGCATATGTGTCAAGTTTCCATAACCCCAACGGCAAAGATGGAAGCCAAGTGACCAATATGGTGGCATTACAGGTCGACCAATCAGCCAAGTATATTGTTGAATGACTTGCTCGGGTGCAGGACCCAGAAAAACGAAAAAATCGAGAATACCCCCAATAGTACGGATAGTAACTGATGGATCAGGTCCGAACGAATAATCCATTGCATTAGAATTGAGCAAAAGAACACCGTGCATCTGACCTGATGGTGTTTCATTTGAATTGGGTATTTGTTCCATCACAAGGTAGAAGGGATGTGTTCCATAATGATTTGCATTTGTATTCCAAGTAGTAGCTAAAACAAGATATTTTTCAAATAATGAATTAAATCAGGTTATTAAAAATAGATTAATGGTCTGTGTACAGCACGTACCTTGATCTCGACCGAAAATGCCCCATATTTGACGCGTAGAAACATTATGTTTGAGTGTCAAATGATTATTCTCTCCGAATCCATACACATGTGGTGATTGAAGTCGAGAGACGATTTGAAGAAATTGATTGTTAAGTACAAGACCACCGATGGATGTATCGAACAGAGTTGTTTGATTTACACGACGTTTGATCGCAAATGATAGAATATTGTCATTAGAACTATTAGATGAATAAATGAACTCGTACTGAGCTGATGTAGTTTGACCGGTAGAGGCTTTTAATGGAACTGGTACCTGAAAAAAAGAGAATGATCATATCCAATGAAATCCAATAATTTTCGATCTTACTTCGTATCGCTGATGATCAGCATCGTATAATTTGAATCTAATGATATCGTCGGTATAATATTGAACATCAAGTATGATATTCTCGATCGGTTCTGGAAATGGACTAGTCACTGCCTCATTGCGCTTTAGACGTAGTCGTTTTCCATTTTCTATTTGTTCTTCATTTCCTTGCAATAAGTAACCATAATTAGGTTGAAAATAACATGGAATACCACTTAAATTAACAGTATCATCAAACAGACAGTGGCGTGCTAAACAGGCTTCTTTTGAGAAATTAGAATATTTTGCTTCGGCCTCAGGATAGCAGTCGATTCGACCAAGACCAGCTACTGATGATGATTGCCTAGTGACAGGAATGATCATGATCATTAATGATATAATTGTAATAATATAAGATGAGATCATCATGGACAAAGTATAACGACAAAACCTATGAAAAATTTTTATCTTCACCTTGTTACTTTTAAAATATACTTATTGTGTTATTATGTCAATGCATATATATTTCTAAATTGTCTTTGAGTGTGAAGGTAATATGATCAATTAGATATCTATAAATAAGTGAGAACAGTATATTTATATCGATGATGCATTCATGCACAACTATCTCGATCATTACATGTACACAGCCAACTATTTTTTAACGTTCTGCTTGTTTAAAGAGAGAACAATAATACATCCTTGAGTAATGTAATAAATATCACGTGGAGATTCGATAGCACATGTATCATTAAACAGAATATTCATATTTTATGTTTATTATTTAAATACGAAAAATATTCAGTAAAAATCCTTACCTCATTCTCATCCTCTAAAAATAGTCTAATCCACGATATTTATATCTTACTGATATAAATAATTTAACATCCATTTACTTAGAAGGTTATCTTGATTAATGTCAATAAAACTGTTCTAACGCTGTATTTTAGTATAAAATACTTTCGATGTAAAATGAACTTTTCTTATCAAATCAAAAGCCTTTTCATAATACCAAATTGCACTGAAACAAACTCATCTTTATATGAATCAAACAGAATAAATTCACTCCTATTTTTAATTGTGACATATGCATCTTAGACTATCGCCGATTTCCATCATAAAACCCAGTATTAAAGCTTCTAAATCTATAGATTAAATTTATATATAGACATACAACAATCTGAATACATTTGACTAATTATCGTGAAAGATTTTTCTTTCTTTCCACATATGACTTAAATTTAATCGAAATGCAAATTTTTCAAAAAAAGTTGTTTGTGATGTGCATCTGTTTTATATTTTGATGTTAGATATACGTCATGGATTTTTTTTTCTTTTCTTATCTTCGTTACTTTTTCGACTTTCTTTTTGTTCTTGTGTTATCTCTTGGTGTAGTTATTATGTTGTTATATAGAGAAGAACACATAGTTAAATAAATATGAGTGAATCGAAATTCAAAACTATATTTTCTTTTATAATTGATTTTGTTCTGATATAAATTCACAAAAAAATAATAATAAGTAAAAAAATAATCAGCACTTCATTTATATTCAATATATAAACGACTGTATCATGTAAATTAAGATATAAAAAAATTAAAAATTCTTGCGAGCCATGACGATCATCATTAATGCAGCACTCAATAAACCAATAGTTGATTTTGTTGTAGAAACACCGGTATTACATCTATATCCATTACAGCAACATACATATGTTCTAGCTCCATTGTACGTCTTATATGAGCATCCTCTCGAACTGCAGAGACCTGGTGCAGCTATACCGCGAGTAGCAACGGCAGCAGGCGAATTTGTAGCGCTCATTTTCTGTAAAGAAACTTATAATCTGTAAGGGATTCTGTCATAGAAATTGCAAAGAAAAATACTTACAGCACACCACCCATTGCTGGAATAAGCTTCCGTGACTCTTGGATCAGGCAAATAGAATGGGGCTGGACAATTTGCACAAAAGTAACAGATATTACCAGTTTCTGGTAGAGTACCTATGTTGCATAGATTGTTATTACAACAACACACCCATGTACGGACTCCGCTATATATCTTCCATGAACAACCATTGTAAGTGCAAAGACTAGGTGCGGCATCGCCAAGCGTATAAGGAGCATTATATGAAGAGGAAGCGCTCATTGACTATAAATAAATTAACCATTCAAAGTATTAGAATAATATAAAATAACAATAAAATTAACTTACCGCACACCAGCCTGTAGTTGAACGAACTTGTCTAACATTAGGGTTTGACGAATAGAATGGTCGTGGACAATTTGCACCACAAAAATAACAAGATGAAGCGGCACGTTCATTGGATACTTGCATCGTATTATTATTACATTCAGCAACACCTATGATAAATATTCAACTGTTATTTTAATGATACTTTTGACAATTTCAATTTATTCATACCAATATATATCACCAGCATAGATAAAATTGCGTACCAGGTATTCATTGCAAAAATTTTAACAAGTAAAAGTCAAATTAGAAGTGAAAATATGAGTATGAAGAATAAGGACAAACGACTTGTTTTTATATTAACTTTTTATGACGTCTTTGTCTTGCACCATCTACGCACAAATTGAGTCACTCAATGAAGATAACAGTGTTGCTAGTTACTATCTGATGGAGGCGAACGCGTAATAAATAAATAATAAACCGATTGATAAAGAAGCATAAGTTGTGCAATTAATTCTGAATCAACTAATTCTTATCAGTTCCAGGTAAATATGCATAAATGGATTTGTTAATATAATTATATACTTTTTACTCTTAATTCAAGAATGTTTCACTTCTTCATTATTAGTAATAATGTCATTTAAGATGATGAGTAATAGCAAATTGATACATTAAACAGATAATCGATATTTTTATTCAAGAAATAATATTGTGTAATTTATATTATTTGATAACTTAATGTGCTCTTTAGTTATTTATTCATTTTATGATATTCCGTTCGAAAATACTTATTTTCACGATCGTATTCTAGTTACCAACATGCCGTTTCTTTTACGATTCTTTCATGAAACAGATTATCGCCTTGGCAAATACTCGGCTTACATTCTGATTGTCAATATGTTATCAAACAAAACGCATAATCATGCATGTGAGTAAAAAGAACAGATTGAAAGTAGTTTTATTACTGGCTCGATAAAACAGTATATGAGAGAAATGACAGGTAGTCAACGATTTATTTAAGGATATATCATAATAATCACAAAATTGTTGCTCGTTCTTTTTTTAGCATCTGTTTTATTACTAATGAGAAATAAATCATCAATGAATGTAGATCTTTGCCGTTGCGAATTCTTAAAACCTACCTGATAAATGACATTTATCTTATGAATCATTCTGATGTTAAATACTCAAGATAAATAGATTTTCCTATAATCTCTTACAAAAAAAATAATCACAATATTTAGAGCATGGATACTGGAATGTTAATCAATGTATAACGAATAGTTATCCTCTTTCATGATTCTTGATTACTGTTTGTCAAGTATAAACAAATAATCAATGTTTTCACCCTACGATTGTTAACATAATTTTTGTTGTATTTTTAGAAAAACAAATTTTGATTGATTTCTATGTTTTTTTTAATAATAAAGATTTCTCACGGAAACAAATATACGGCATTCATTTTATATTATGATTAATTCTATTTCAGAGAGATGATATTAGAATTCGTCTATTAGAGGTTCTACAAAGGGACACATTTCTCTTCAGCTAATATTCTTTTTATTATTCAAAATAGCGCCTTCGAATTGAAAGAAAAACTATCGAGATATTACTACTTTGTTCGATTAATCGTAATACACGATAATAAAATACATGGTTTGTTAATTAAGTGAGAATGTCTAATCCATAATCAATTTCTATATAATATCTATTCGAAAGAAAGAATATGTTAAATAATTCATAATATGCTTTTAACTTGATATATACCAGAAAACCTGTCATCAAATTTGACAGTATCCATGTAAAGTAAACATTATATATAAACAATTTCAATAGTAAGTATACATTATTTCTATAAACGAACAATTATTGTATAACTTATATTTATCACAATTATGATATTTAGTAAAAATGATACAGTAGATGAACTATCAACATTATTCGATATCACACCTAAATCTAACACATAATCGGTCTGCAATTGTATGAAGTGGTTGACTACAAGATGTTTTCATGCTTATTGATGATGATGATGAACGTGTTAAATCAGTAATATTAATTAGATACGCATGATATTTGTCTGATTCTATCTACCAATTTCATTAGATATAGCACGATTACGAGATCGATCACGTCGAAAACAATGATTCACTATCCACGAGATGAGAAAACAGAATCAAAATAAACATTTGTTCCACTTCTTTAATTTTATTCAAAAATTCTTGGATCAAACATAAAACAAAACTTAATCAAACTGATTCAATTGATAAAAAATTCCAATACAATCGTACATATTTTCGTTCTGTAGTAAAACATGAAACAGAGAGTTCGTCGTAGGTGTTTTATTATCTCAAGGTTGTATGACG